>JAEIFU010000347.1:0-151236 GCA_018904235.1 Lordiphosa stackelbergi
CAGTGTTGATGGCAATGGGGTGAGTGAGGAGGGCACGCTTTTACACCCCCTTACGCTGTGATAACCTTCTCAGATGGAACTTTTCAAATTTATTTCACATCCTTCTTACCTTGTTTCCTGTTTTCAAACTGGTAGTAAATTTTGGATTTGTTCTGTGTGGGCTTTAGTTGATCTAAGCCAAATGTATTTCCTCACAATAAGGCAGAATAAACAGAAATATAACTCTTAAAATCATACTTCGAGAAACTTCCTGCAGTGCCATCACATTGTGCAGAGCCAAAAGCACTTAAGTTTATTTGTCACTTGAAATTCATAAACATTCAGAACCTTTTATAAGTGCTATGCTCAATTCATGAAAGATGAAAACCTCAGCAGCTCAATTGTGTCGATTTGTGTATTTAGACAGTTTTTAAAAAAGATTGTAATATTGGCTTTTTCCTAACCAAAAGATAACTGCACTAAGTGCAGAAAATATTAAGTTTCTTGATGAAGACAAAAAATATAGCATGAAAACAAATGAAGTTTAGATGAAACAATTAACCCATTTTACGCCGCGCTGAACGAAGTATTTTATTTAGAGCTGAAAGTAACTTTTCTTGAGTAATTAGGACTCAGTAAACATGAATCCGAAGTCAAAAAAATTCTACCTATGATAGTTTCGCCAGGTGAGACTGTTCGACTAGTCGAACAACGGCGGTAGGGCACGATTCAGATAACATTTATAAATTCAGTTCCTATACACCAAATAAACAAATAGGTTGCAGGAACATTTAATTTTGCTGTTTTGAAATTATATTTTATAGAATACTTTTAATTATTTATTTAAATAATTATAATATTGTTTATTTTAATGCCACTTGTGGAAAGCGGAGAAGCAGGAATCCAGGTGCAAGTGCAGTATATATAAAAATTACATTATTGCAATAAAGACGTAAGCTTTTGTTACCTTTAGGCAGTTCTTTTCCAGTCCTCAACTTTGGAGCTGGTGTGCCAACTCGATTGGCGCGCACAGTTCCTGTGGCGCATATACGCCTTTCAGTCAATAAGCATATCAAGTGGTGCGATGTAAAAAAATTGTCAAAATATAGTTGATGCCGGGCAGGAAATTCTAAATGGCTTGCCATAGCCATGACCACAACGGCTCCCAATCCAATATTTTTATCGTAGGAATCGGCAACACCACCATAGGGTATCATACCATACGATTTGCTACGATTGAGGTTATCATTATCCTTTAAGTGTAGATTTTGTTTTATTTTTCTGAACATTGAGCGAGACATGGCTTGACCCACAATTGGAACACCAAGAGTTGGATTGGTGGACCAATAATTTTCTATTTGTGGCATTTTGTGGTAGCCAGACAATATTAAAATTCCAATGAATCTTTTAAGACTGTGTTGAATAATTCGGCAAAATGCATATCATTGTGTTGAGTGGCATATCTCTTGGTTTCGCTGAGGATCAGCTCACATAAATCATTGTCGAAAAAATTGAAGAAGAAGTTAGATGGCGATCGATTGCGCAGCTGGTTGGCAATGTCTAATTGCTGCAATGCTAACGGTCCTGGAACATTGATAACATCAAAAGGTAACTTAACCGCATCAGAAAAGTTTGTCCATTTAGCCGTTGGCATTAATGACCGAGATTTGAAATTGGCAGTTGGCAGCTCAGAGGTAGGCGGTTTAGTGTTCTGGCTTGGCGCTGATCTTTTCGAACCAACTTGTTTGCGTAAATACTTTCGTTTGTCGGATGATGTAGAGGGTAGATCATCTTTCTCATCACTGTTTTCATTGTTATTATTAATGGCAACCATCCGAGTGGATCGCCGTACGTATGGTCTAATTCCAATAACATCTGTGGTGGATGTCACACCTTGCCGGTCCTTACGGGTCTCAATCTCAAATGTGCCAGCCAGATCATTCTCTAACGATTCGTCGTCCATGATAACATCATCGTCAATGTCCTCTTCATCAGTTATTCTATCGAACTGCTCAGGAGGAATTACAGTAATAACATCAATTTCATCATCACTGTTGCTGTTTAATAATGCGTCGACAAATTCTTTCAAAGAAAGTGCTTTACTATTGCGGATTACTGACGACATCTCCATTACCTGGTGAAGCGATTAATAACCATTGATAAAACTAGCATAGTTGTAGATTAAACACTTACTTACTTTCTATTTTTTTACAGAAACACGTGCAGCCTCTTGCATTGAACATTCAGACGAGAGTAAAAGAGAACACAAAAAATACACGCTAGCAACGAAAAGCTGCAGCGTTAGAGGGAGAGAGAGCGAACATGCGTGCAAAGTGAAGCATGTTACTCGCTGATTCAATTTGACAGCTACCGCCGTTGTTCGATTACTCGAACAGACACTTTCGCAGGTGTGCTAAGGTCTCCTAGTGCTACTTTTTCCTCGGGTTTTCTTCTTACGGACTATTTTAGACCTTTCCTTAAAATAATTGATGACTTTTGGGGAAAAAATATTAAGAGTTATGTGTTTTTCAGCTTGTAGAAAAGAAGTCTTCATGTAAGGTTTTTTTCAACCCCTACCTGGAGCTCACCTGTAAGGTGTGGGGTGAGCGCAATATTTTTTATCTGAAAGCCAATAAAATTTGCTATAGTATAGTGTAATTACTTAAACAATAGGTTTTACTAGATCCTAGAGAAAATTTTGTTAAAATAGGCAATTTTGCTGTTCGACTAGTCGAACAGCGGCGTAAAATGGGTTACATCGCATCGAAAAATAGAAAAAAGCTTACTCTCCCGCAAATTTAGTTTTTTGGCACATACGATTTTTCCGCGCACAGGGGTCGATATAATCTATAATAGCACCATTTGCTATCAATAAATTTCTACTCTAACAGCAAATCATAGTGGTGAGAGTTGTGTATAAAAAATTTTTGGTCTTGCGTGAAAAGTTTATTTGGTGCAATAGATACATAATGTTTTAATTTTGAAATTCCATTCATAGTTCTAATGGAAGTAGATTTTGTGTGGAGCTAGTAAATTAAGAAAATTAGCTCTCATCACCAATTCATTGATGAACCTGTATCTATGAGACACTTGTAACGGTTGTTATTTATCATGATTTCTATGTAATGATTTATCCCGAGGCGACCATTTGAAAATTTTCGTGATTAATTGCGTCACCCTGACTTTGCTGATAATCATCAATTCTGGCTGATTATTGCATTCTGTTTGTTGATAATGTTCATCAACCTGCATTCTCGTGAGTCACTAAAATTTTTTCCCGCATACTTTATACGGTTGATTTAGTATTGGACCAACTTGATTTTTGTGGAAGTTTGATTAAAATTTATTGGATTGTTCATTTGTCCTTGTTGTAAGTGTCTGAATTCTTGCATTAATCCTTTATTTTGACCTCAACTGATATTAGTCTGTCTGTTCGAAGGAGGTTGCGAATAAGTTTGTTTTGGTCTGTTTGAGTAATTATTCTGTGAGCAATAATTGGGATTATATTGGTTAGTAGGCTGGGGATGAGTGTTTTTTGTATGGTTAATGGTAAATTTAGACTTTTCCAATTTATTGTTGATAACATTATCTGTCTCTTCATAATAGATTTCCATTTGTGCCACTTGTTTTAGTTTTAAAATTGTTGAGATGTCATGTCTCGCGAGAGTCATGAAAAGCCTATCAGGTAATTTCTTTTGAATGAGATTTTTGACTGTATTTGTCATGGAATTTGTACAATCTTGAGTTTTCAGCGTTACCTTCTAATCTAATTTTATTACCTATGATGAGCATTTTGCCTTACGTCACCGCAGAACTTACGGAGGTTTCCTTGGTAATTTGTGTTGTATAGTCGTCTTAGAAGTTCTTCTACAGGTGTTTGTGTTTTATATTCGGAAATCAGGGCTTGCCCCAGCCCGACCCAATCGTTTATCTGCCACATTTGGGGCAGTTTCTGCCCTTCTCCTGAAATCTGGATCTCAATTACCCCGAAATGATGCTCTGTTGGCGTTCGTTGTTTGTCCCAAATAGTTGCAGTAAGTAGTCAATCCTTCTTATAAATGGAGCCAAAGCAAGTGGGTCACCTTCAAAGGTTGGTACATTTCGAATTTGTTGCAAAAAGTTGGCTAAAATTTTGGTCGTTTAACAGGACCATGGCAGGTGGTGCGATAATGTTTGCACGTGGAGGATCCATTTTTTTTTTTAAAAATGTGTTGGTGGTTTAGTTTATTTGCAGTTGGTCAACAAATCAAATTGATTTTAATCACACAATTGGATTCACAATTTAATTTAAATTGACACGTTAAGTTCTTTGCGGATCGCGTATTTTTCGAAAAAGGGTTCCATTAGAAAAAAATTGTAACACCGTGCACAATTACACAAGTTGATCAGAAAGGATACCAGTTGTATGGATAAGCCTTTTCAAATTGATTGAGCAATTTTTGTTATGATTACGTTTGAAGGCCAATGCGAGGCTCTTTTGTTTACGTTAGGATTTCTGCGTATGTTGGCAAATCCACGCTTTAGATTACAGTGGGTTTGAATATGTTTGAAAAGGGTTGCACAGTGGGTATTAATATGGTAAAAGGTTAAGGTGAATACTGGATATGTCACTATATAGATTTTAATGACTAAAATTAACTTCAATTTAATGGAATTTTAGTTTAAGACTTAATAATTATATATCTCCTAACTCCCAAACTCCAATGTGGAAAATGTTCATTCTACTGAAACTTGTATGGGTGGAACTGCTTAAACTCTTCGAGCTATGCTTAAGTTGACTTTGCTGATAAATATTCCAATATTTAATAATCTTTAGGTAAACGCTAACAATCGATATTTTATATTTTTATGGAATTGAATGAATATCCGTTATGTTTTCTTTAACGTTTTAAATTTTGGTGTAACATTAAGGGCCGTTTTCTCATGTTCCTGTTTTTGCTCAAATCGAAATCCACCTAGATTTCGCAACTAGGTGGATTTTGTGCAATCGGTTGTCTCATGTAGATGGATTATGAATTTGGGCATTTGCGGCACGGTCACACCGGGAGGGCTGGAAAGGCACTAAAAGTGAGTTGGCAGCCCCTTTGGACTCGCTAGTTTGTTGATATGTCCCTTGCGCGCCAATTTAAAAAAAAAGAAAGCAAGCATTTCACAGAGTAGGAAAATTTTTTTTCGCAAGCACTTGTAACTATGGACTATAGCTAAGTTCACACAGGCAAATAATTTAAACAAATTTTGATGAAAATTTTGGTATATAGGCCAAATTAGGGAACTTTTCAGCCTAATTTGATCAAATTAATTGCATATGAAACCATAGTTAACGTTTTAAATACAGTAAAATCAATAATCATGGCAATTTAAATCACATTTTGGCCAAATTAGTTGCCTGTGTGAACTCAGCATAAGCAATGACCTAGGGCAATTAGTATGAGCATCTGTATCTTCAGCAATGTCTGCAGGTGTCTTGTATACCAAAGGCACATACAATATTTTCAATTTTTGGTTTAATTATTAACAATTCAGATTTAACTGTTTTTTGCAGCAGTTGTTTTTTTGATTTCAAAATTTTTTTTACATATGCGCGCACTCATAAAAATACCTAATATGAATTGTCATGTACATTGTTTTCAAATCAATGAGGATGAAGTACATTGCTACGAAATCCATCTAGATGGTTAGCCTTGAACATGAGCAAAGCAAATGCAGCAAATCCACCTAGATTTGCAAAAACAGCAACATGAGAAAACGGCCCTAAATGAGATTTAGCTACCTTTTATACCGTTACTCGTAGAGTAAAAAGGGTATACTAAAGTCGTGCAAATGTATGTAACAGGCAGAAGGAATCATTTCCGACCATATAAGTATATATATTCTTGATCAGCATCAACAGCCGAGTCGATTTAGCCTTGTCCGTCTGTCCGTCCGTCCGTCCGTCCGTCCGTCTGAACACCTAGATCTCAGAGATGGTAAGAGATAGAGGTTTGACATGTATGGGACAAATGCTTCTTTTATCTGCACGCAGATCAAGTTTGTTTCAAATTTTGGCCACGCCCCCTCCCGCCCCCGCAATTTGGAAAAAACGTTATATCTCCTACAGTTTTAAAGATAGAGGATTCTTTCTAGAGATAGTTAGTAATTAGCAAAATGGATCGATTTGCCGAAGAAATGATAAAGATCGGATGAACGGTTCTCAAGTTATAAGCCAAAAAGTGACCCAAGCCCTCCCCGCTACCACCCTAAAAAAATGTTGCATACTTTTTGGATGGTCACACTAAAGGCGCGGGAACACTGTTAAACATGTTTTTTCCTGAGTAACGGGTATATCGAAGTCGGTTAGAGCCGACTTTAACTTACGCTCTCGTTTTTTCTTCTGATAGCAGGTTTGATTCCTGGAATATAAGAAATCGAATTCAAAAATAGGCGGAGCTCTTTTTGAGTTGACAATTACTGAGTATTACAAGTATTTTCGTAATATTTTAAAACTAATTGCTAATTTTGCTCACTATTCGCCAGTAACTAAATACTAGCTAAAGTGAACCGAACCGAACCATTTTACTTTTCGGTTTTTGGTTCAGTTCAGCCTTTTGAAAACACACCGGTTCGGTTTACGGTTCGGTTCACGAGCGAAAAAAGCGGTTCGGTTCGGTTCAAAACCGGTTCGGTTCAGAACCGGTTTGCATCCCTGCTTTCAAGAGCCCCTATTCGAATGGTGCAGTCAAATACCTTGGCCTGACCCCTGACACGGAAAGCTTAAGTGAACCCAACTGCAGCCACTGTAGCAGCCAAGGCGAATAACTTCGATGGGCTACTCAAACTCTTAGCGGTCTTTCATTCAGCCTTTTTGAAACAGGAAGATCCCGCTTTGCATTTTGTACCTTTCTCAAGAATCTAGAGTCTCCATGGTATGTGAGGTATAGCCGCAGACAAGCTTGCCACTGAGCTGGGAACTAACAGGCTCCGAAAATGCCCAATCCTTCTTCAATCCTTCGTCCTATGAGTCTATCGATCCCTCTCTCAGACTAACAGGTCGCACCCAGGTTCACCCAGCCATTGGAAATCTAAGAGTGTTATTACCACTCATCATTAAATATAGATTCCTGCTTCACTTTTTATTTTGTTGCATGATTTAATTCAATACCTTTCAGTCCTTTATCAAAATTGCAAAAATCATTGACTGCTTTGCCCTGGCCTAATTGTCAACGCTTCCGCTAATTAAACGCAGTTGCAACGGAAAACTACAAAGGACATTTCATGGAAAATGCGAGGCAGAACTAAGGAAACTGTGCAGATTATTGCATTTGTTGTTCGCATTGCTTTTGCCTTCCGTTTGTGTCATTTTGTGTGTTGATGAACGTTTAGTGTCATTAAAGAAGCAGCAACAAAAGTAGATCCGCATCAATGTTTGGCCAGTGGGCACGGGATGGGGGGGAGGGCAAGCGAAGCTGTAGCCTTTTTCTTGTGCCGAATGAAAAGATTTCAGCTTTTGCCGGCAGCAACTTGGGCTGCCATCCTCCACCCTCCCCTCCCATGCAGATGCTCGCAGGATGCATGCATTTTGTGCTTGTTGTTTCCATTGCTATTGTTGCCTCGCTCAAAACTAACAACAGAAGAAGAAACTAGGCTACGTCGTCGTCGTCGTTGCCCGTTCAAATTAAACTGAAAATCTTGTCTTGCCTGGCAGACAACGCTGCGTTGTCTCGACGGTCTTTCTCTCAGTTGTCAAACAATGTTATGAGCCAAAGTGGTAGCACTTTTTCTAGCACACTCTTACCACCCCATCCCCTATTCTGGCCACCGCTCGGCCTCCTCCACAGAGCCGGCGAATGTTGTAATTAAACTTAAAGAAAGTTCGAGAACTAGTAAGCCGTAGGGGAAGGGAAAAAACGATAAACAATAGCCAGAGACGAGCCCAAGCCCAGGAACCGAAAGGATTCGGAATAATCGATAGCTCTTTAACTTTTGCACACGACTTTGGCACTGATGGGTTAAGCTCGCGCTTAATGGCCGTCTAAGTTGACACAACCGACACAAAATGAAAGCAGCAAAGGCAAAAAAAAAACAACAAAATATACATGGCCAGGCCAGAGGAGACGAGGGCAGGAGCCAACAAAACTTTTATGTTGATTTATTAAATTAATTGCTTCCCCCATAACGACACCGGCCCCCGCTGAGGTGGCAAATGGTGACTAGCTTTTATTTGTGTTTAATTTAATTTATACGAAATGTGGAAAACTTTTTTATGGTAACTTTTAGTACGATGGCCGCCTGAGTGAATCACCAAAGTTGTGTGCAACTCTTTGTTAACCCAAACTTATAGTTCATCAAGCCAAAAGTTTGCATTTCGTTGTTATATTATTGATAAGCTTGATGAGCCATATCTGTGGGATTCTTTTGTTCTTCAATTGGAATGAACTTTTGAATTTTCGACTCATCATTTCTGGCTATTTTCATATGAGTTTTATAAGCTTTATGCTGCAAAGCGCATGCAACATCAATTCGTTTGGTTTGTCCCATCTAATTGTGATTCTTAGAATCAGGGCTGCGAAACGGTTTTCAATGGAACCGTAAACTAAACCATTTTTGAAATAATACCCGAAACCGAACATGTTCCTTAATTATACCCTTGGAGAGGGTATATTAAAATTGTCCGGATGTTTGTAACGCAGGAAGCATCTCCGACCACATAAAGTATATATATTCTTGATCAGCGTGACGAGCTGAGTTGATATAGCCATGTCCGTCTGTCCGTCCGTCCGTCTGTCCGTCCGTCCGTCTGTCCGTCCGTCCGTCTGTTTCTATGCTATCTCCTCCGTCAGTTTTAAAGCTATCGTAACCAAACTTTGCACGAAGTCTTTGGTGCAAATACGCTACTTTGTTGTCGGAACTGGCCGATCGGATACTTTATAGCATATAGCTGCCATAACATCGGTTGAAAAAGTACGTTCTGAGTGAAAAAACTTTTTTGTTTTTATCTACACAACCCGCGTTTTTATTTTTACGACTTTTCACTAATTTCAGCAAGTTTTATCAAATCGGGCAACTATATATATACTGCCATACAAAAATAATTTAAAAAATAGTTTTAGTATGAAAAACTTTTTTTTTCTGCTATCGCTCCCAAACTTGTTACTGATCGATATGAATGCTAACCAGGGCGACAGACCTCTCAAATTTTCCAGATTATTTTTATTAATTTGTTATTTTTTAAATTAATTAATTTTACAATATTTTTTTTTGTAAATGTTGGTATGTTGTTTATAAATTTTTTTTTTAAAAAAAATTTTTTGTTTAAATATATTTGTTTTTTTTTTGTTTAATTTTTTAATTAAAATTAAAATTTTTTTGGTTTTGTATGGTGTATATTGAATATTTTAAAATTTATAAAAAAATTTAAATTTGTTGAAAAGAATATTGTTATTTTTTAATTTTGTAAAAATTAAAATTTTTATGTGATTTTAAAATAAATTAAATTATAAATTTAATAAAAATTAGGGTGTGTAAAGAAGAATTGAGGTGTGAAAATTAATATTTTTTAAATTTTAAATTATATATTTTTTTTTGTAAATTTTTTTTTTTTCTGATGTTTTTATTTTGTGTGTTTAAATTTGTATTTAATGTGTTGGGTTTTAATTTATTTTGGTGGTTGTAATTAGTTTTTTTTATTTTTTTTTAAAAACTTTTGTTTTCAATGGTATTGTGATTTTCCGTTACAATAAAGTCTATTGCTGTCTCACAATTTTAGATTTATTTTTATTTTTATTTTTTAATCTTCCGACTTTTTCAGACCAGTAAGGGTTTAAATTTGTGCGACAGATCTTAAAGTCGCCATACAATAAACTCTTCAGCCATGCTCCCATTTTCGCTCAAAAGAAGGTCTCGAAATTCGCAAATCAGCAAAATTGCGGCCGATATAAAACCGGCGATGTATGGGTCCGTGAATTGAAAAATAAATGAGGAAATGTCGCTGGAGATAAGAGCTGCCCTTTCTATGAACCAGTTTTTTTATTATTCTATGACTATTTTAGATTGTTTTTGTGGACTCTCTTATACAATTTGAATTTAATTCTTGTCTTAAGCAATTTTTTTCCTAACCCTCTCAAAATTGCACAAGCTGCAAAATACCTTTTGACAACAAATTGCGATTTGGCTGGTGCGATAGCCGATAAGTTTGTCGAGACAGCTGCTTCCGCCACGTGAAGTGTTGTAAAACGAATTGAAATGAAATAGAATCGATTACAAAATGTTGCGAATTTGGGAACGCCCATGGTGAATTCATACGAATTTGTTGAAATCACAAAACGCAAAGTAAGTGACCGAACAAGCTGTATATATAAGTCATGTTCGACCTCGTTTAGAGCTTCTTACTCTGCTTTTTTAAAATATATGAACCCCCTACCCCCCCCAAAATTTTAGTTTCGACTCTCGTAGAAGAATGGGAAAGCACAATACAATGAAATCAAGTATGCAGAATGAAAGCTTAATAAATTCTGCTTAAAATCTGATATTCTTATCTCTGATTGCATCTCGCGTTTTCAAGTATCGGTTAAAAAGCAAAAAAGTTCGATTTTTGTCATGTCTGCAAGTGTATCAAAATTATACGACATATTTAAAATATTGCGTCTAGAGAGAAAGATTTTGTGTCAATTAATTTTATTATATATCTGCTAAATTAATGAACTTGTATAAAATGCCGCGTGGGCGTTTGTTATCCGACGAGGAAAAGGGAAGCCGATAAGAGCCTACAACGATGTTGGCTTTAACGTAAGCGAAATATCGCGGAAAATCGGTCGAACACGTTGTGTTATCACCAAATTTTTTAACAATCCGGATGAATATGGTACGAAGCATAGCTCTGAAGAAAACCCAAGTTCTTTGACCGCAAAAAAGTCGCATAATACTTAAAGCTAGCATTCGTATGCTTCGTGCTCCACACTCCGCATGTTGCAGTAAGCCTGTGTTTCTCGGATGACTATTTGGCGGACGCTGTAATCATCGGAGTGCACTGTCAGAGGAGTCTTAAAAAAGGTACTCCGCCCTAAAAGCTCGCACACAAAACAGCACGACTTCAATTTGTGGAAATAAACTTGGAGAGAAATTCGGCCTCGGCAAGTAATTTTAGCTATATTTTGTTTAAACAGCTTTGTTTAATATTTATCATTTAGATAATATTTTTTGATGACAAAAATGTTTGTCCTGACGGCCCAGATGGGTTTCCGGCACTATTGAGAGATTTGCGTAAGGATCCACTTATGTTTGCCAAACGCAATTACGGAGGCGGATCCCCAATACGTTGCGTAACCTTTCATGCGTCTGGAACGCTGATCTGTGCTTCACAAGCGGCAGGATGAACAGTGGAGAATACAAAAGGTATTTGGAGGATCGTCTTCTGCCATTTTTGGAAAAATACACTCAGAAAAAAATATTACCTAAAAATGTTAAAAATTGCCTGAAATTTAAGTCCATATGACCTAAAAAGACAGCCAAGGAATATATGGACTTAAATTCAGGCCTCCATTACCTAAAGTTTTCTAAGCAATAAATTTGATTTTTAGGTAATATGTGTCCTAAAATTTAAGGCAATGTAGTGCCATAAAACGTATTTTTAGGTAATAGAAAGGCCTACATTTTCGTCAATAAATTTGCTTTTTAGGTAATATGTGACCTAAGATTTTAGGCAGCATACGCCCTTAAATTGTTAGTTATAGAAAGGCCTACATTTTTGGCAATAAATGCCCTTATATATTTTTTTTAGGTTGTAGAACATAACCATAATTTAAGCAGTAATATCCAAAAAATTTATATAAATAAAATAAAAACAATTTCATTTTGTTTGTTTCACAAATACTTAAATTTTATTTCACAAAAATTTTTGTTTTCTACATATTAATTTTTATACACACGACAGTATAGAGAAAGAGTGCAATTCACGGTCGAGGGCAAAAAGGGACAGAAAAACACGAATGTATGTATGCACTGCTCGCATACTGCGTAACTACAGAGCGTCCACACAGGCACGAACAAGAAGAAGAAGATCATACGTTTGAGGAATGTACGGTGTATGTTTGATTTTGTTTGAGCCGTAAACATATAAATGAAAAATAATAATATAACATAAGGTGCATTGTTCATTTATGTACTTCTTCTTGTTCCAATCCCGTGTACATGTATTATTGTTAGCCACTTCACTTATTTCACACAACAAAAAATTTATTTACTTGTAAAAATGACAACCGTCCGGCGCGTGCAGCGAGAATTAAATGACAAGCTATTTTGTGGCGTAGTGTGACCAAAGTTGCAACCTTAGTTTAACCACAACCAACTTCAATTATTTATATCATATGAAAAAGTCATACAATTTTTATTTGCTTATGACTTAATTAATTAATATTTTTCAAACCATTGCCATATATTGACTTATATTTCATGGTGGCAAATCAGCTGGAAAAAATTATATATGAACTTTTGAAACAATTTTTTAATATTATTAAATAATTTAAATTGGTATAGTAAATATGATTATTATTCGTAAATGTATAAAATATATTCATTCTTAACGTAAAATAACCGCTTTGTAAATATTTGTTTAAATTTGTAATAATAATGCAAAGTTTAGGAAAATGGCATAATTTTAAGGCAAAAGATTCCTAAAAAATTTAACCTAAAAACAGATTTTTTAGGTAAAATGCCCTATATTTAAGGAAATTATTGCCAAAAATAAGATTTTAGGTAATAAAATCCATTTTCCTAAAATTTAAGGAAAATCTTTTTCTGTACCATCTCTGAGATCTAGGTGTTCATACAGACAGACGGACAGACGGACGGACGGACAGACGGACAAGTCTATATCGTCTCGGCTGTTGATGCTGATCAAGAATATATATACTTTATATGGTCGGAAATGATTCCTTCTGCCTGTTACATACATTTGCACGACTTTAGTATACCCTTTTTACTCTACGAGTAACGGGTATAAAAATTTCGAATTTGAGCCAAAAATGTATGTTGGAACGCCTATTTCATTTCATTCTGTGTCATTCTGTGGAACGGCACATTTTATGATGGTCAAATTAAACATTAAATTCATTTAGTAAGCAGCGAAGCAAGCGGGTCTACTATGTAGTTATTTATAAGAGAGTTTAGGTTCGAAGTGTCAAGGTTTGTTAGGTACTTGAGATTGAACAAATTAAGCAAGAATAATCTTTTCTTAAATTCGTTTACAGGGTTTGTCCGGAAAGTTATAGGTCTGAGGGCCGATTTCACATCTTCTACATAGAGCTATCTGTCACATAAACTAACAAATAACTGAGCAAAATGTTAGCTTATCTGACACATACTAGCTAACTGTATGAATAGGGGTACAGGGCGACTGCGGAAGCGTTGGAATGCCGGCCTTGGTCAGGTAGCTGTTCGCAAGAAGTCACTTTTCAAGTTCACTTTTGGGACCATCTTCGCGCACACCTTGCGCATGTTCAAATGCTCCGTCACAATGTCATGAACCACAGATTTTGGTAAATTTAACATGTGGGCAATTAAACGAATATTTAGTCGACGGTCTAAGCTCAAAACTTTGCACACATGAGTCACATGGTCGGTGTTTGTCGAAGTCAAAGGTCTTCCAGCACGGTCTCCATCGGAGACCTCTTCCCGGCCCACCAAAAAGGCCTGGTGCCACCTAAACACACCACTTCTTGCTAAAGCAACATCTGGGTAAGCCTGCTTGATCATATCAAACGTCTCCGTCGCAGATTTACCGAGTTTCACACAGAATTTAATCGCTTACCTCTTGCCGGCTTGCTCCACTCCACAGAAACACTTTCGCGAAAATGCCTGTCCTGACTCTCCAGGTGCTCGGAGACAATTGACCAGCCGCTCGTTCGTTAGCTAAGAACGCCCTCTACCGAATTCAGTCGGTGAGAGACGAAAATCAGTCCTATTACTTTCTGGAGAAACCCTGTATCTTTTCTAGAATGAAGACAGAAGAAGAATGAAACATACTTGAAATTTAAAGTACAACACGGTATAAATTCTATCCCCAACGATCTGGAACTCTACCGGTCGTATTTTTCTAAGTGTAGGAGTTGGTCCCTCTACACCTCTTTTCTATGAACCAAAAGTTTTTCAATAACTTCTTAATGTTTTCTTCGTCGTGCAAGTCCGGTGTTGGTGTAAGAATGCAAGTTCTTGTATAAAGAAGAACGATTTTATGCATTTCGTTAGCAGTAAATTCAATTTCCCTTTACATATTGCTGCTTCCGGCAATGACCATTATGGTTTTATACATCATCATTTCATACGATTTTTTTCAATAGAAGAAACAATTTTGATAACGAACATTTGCAACTTTTCCTTAGTTTGCTTATTACACACATTTTTCCGGCGATCTCCCTGAAAGTGGAGTACAAGTTATTATATTTGCAAAAATGATTTATTCGCACAATGCAGGCAACGCCTGAAGACAAACTCAGACAGCGAAATGAATTGAAACGCTACGTGTTGCTCCACACAATTTCCGGAAAAGCTCCCCCATGCCAGGCCGCCAGCCGACAGCTCGCACTTTATCACTCGGCAGGAGAACATCACATCGCATCACATTTCGCATTTCGCAGACATTTTGCAGTTGATTTAATGTCGGCCACAGGCAGAGACGCTGCGATGGCTCTCTCTTAGAGTTATTTCCATTTCCCTTCTGCCAGAGGTTCGATTTGTTGCGTTTGCCAATTTTCCAGCAGCAGCAGCTAATGGTGTAACAATTTGCCATTGTTGTGGAAGGTGTTGCTGTTGTTGCTCCGATGAAGGGGCCGAGAAAAAATGATGCCACAAAACCTCACGGTGCAAAATGCTCATTTATTCTGAAAAGGGAGACGGACACCGTCCAAAAGGGGGGAGAGTTAACTGCTGGAATATGTTGCACGTTAAGCGTTCGTTTCACAATTTATTGCCGGGCGGCGGCGGGGTTGACTGTCAACCCATAAAAACTTCGGCGGTGACTCCGTGCTGAGTGGGGGGAGGGGCGAGTCGTTTATTCCGTTTACAGTTACTTAATTCTTTTGCATGAACTTGCCACAAAATAACAATAATAATTGCTCACCTTTCAACTCTCCTCTCCTCTCGTTGCAGGTAAGTGCTGCGAAGCTGCGTGTCACTGGAGCGATTCAGGTGGTAAAAAAGCATTTTGATCGTTCAAAACTTTTGGAAATGACTTTAAATGGCGCTGGAAAATTACAACGCAGCATTTTTGGCATTTTGGCCTGGTTGGTGTTGCCGTTTTTATTGCTGCTGCTGCTGTTGCCGCTTCCTGCCGTTGTCGTTACGCGCATTGATTGTATTTTGAGTGACGGGTACCGCAAAAAAGCTTTTAAGTCATTAATTTCATTTTGAGAGGCACTCTCAAAGGATTTTGAAGTGAACCATTTTTGATGCCTGCAATGGGCGGCTGGCTTCGGTTTAGTCGGTTGAACTTAGGCCATTAAGGCCGTTTGATAGACTAAGCAAAAGAAGTAAACACAACATATAAATGTGCTTCGTTAAATGAAATGAAATGGATTTGCTCATGGTGCATGAAAACGTCAGAGGAGTATGAATTTACTAATAAGTTGGAAAACAAAATGAAAAGCCAACATTCAAAACTGGCAGATAAGCGCGAGCGGCAAGCAGAGAAGGCAAGATGTGTGTGGTAATCAGAAAACACAATCTGCATTCAAATGAATCAAATAAATTAGTTTGGCAATTTTGAAGCCAGAGTCAAAGGCAAAAAGGCGACACTCATTGGATGTGTGTGTGTGTGTGTGTTGCTGTGGTTGCCAGCCAACTTTAGCTTTATTTGATTAAATAATTTCCACTTAACTTCTTACTTTGTTCATCCTTTTCCACAACATTTTCATCTTCATTTCTTAGTGTAGCTCAGGAGTAAAAGCCGAAGCCAGAGGACACAAAAAGGCACTGTAATTAAGAGCTACAAATACACTCCCTTCCCTCTCTACCAATACACAACTACAACTGTCTAGCAAATTAGTATGGTAAAACTTAATAAATGCGGCAGAAGCCTCTGGCAAAGCTAAGGAAATAAAAGGTTTAAGCGAGGGTGGGAGCAATAGAACCATAGAATCGAATAAGTTTTTGCACATGGTCAAAGGACATCCTTTCCCTCGGTCAGATAGATAGAGAATCATGTTTATCTTAGTTAAGTTTTGTTTGTTTGCTTTCCTTGATCAAATAATAAAAGCAACTTTAAAATGCAATTAATAAAAATATCATCACAGTTCTACAAAGTCGTCTGCCTTGAAAACTTCTTTGAAAAAGCAAGTTAAGCGAAATATCAGTTATTAGAGCCCTGCCCCAGCTTACACTAAATCATGTTATCAGTAGGCAATCACACTGTGCACTCTACCGAACCAACTCATATATCGAAACGAAACAAATCGTATTGAATCATTTCATTTCATTTGATTCAAAAATTCATTGAGTCAAAGTTAAGTTGGCAAATTCATAAAGCATGAAAATATCCAAACGAGACTCAATATTATTATAGTACAAATACAAAGAAATTGGCATCAGTGGTGAACATTTTCTCGTGTAAATTAAAACAAAAGCCTAACAGACTTAGTACATAAGCGTTATTCAATAATAATGGCAAACGGCATTTGATATGGGTAAAGTTTGCATAGCATTGGTTTATTTCAGAGATTAAAACCGAAACGAATAACGGTTTGGGTTACGGTTACTGTTTTGGCAGATCGCCTTTTTCCGGTTACGGTTTTATTACGGTTGTGAGATATGGGTTACGGTTAGGGTTACGGTTATTAGTATAAAATATTACTTTGACAAATCTTGCCCCATTTGGAATCTCATTTAATCAGTAAATGTACTTAGTTCAAATTTCTTATGCATTCTGTTTTAAAGTCTAACATTATAAGTAGAGATCGGATATATATGCTTAAGCGTATTTCGCATATTTAGAATATAAAGAATATGAGTATATGTAAAAGCATAGGAGTATATTCTTTTATTTTCTTAAAACTGAAATTTTTTCTATACTAAGTTTGTAAGTGCCGTAGCGCAGCTGTTAGCTTTTTGACTACGGGTCTAATATACCTAGGTTCGATTCCCAGACTGGGTGGAATTTTTTTTTTGCAAAAAAACTCATGAAAGTTAAAAAACACTTTTGATTGCTATTTAATAATGGAAACTTAGTTGCAAATACAACAATAAACTAAATATCGTATCTACTACTTTAATGCTTATTACCAGAGTCCAAAACGTCGCTATCTAATGTATGGTGCTCTGCGACAGCAACGTCGACACACCGACAGTATACGAGCTTAGACTCCTTTCTTTAGCAAAGAAGTGCTAACTAACACACTCATGCAACGCCAAAACTAAACCGCACTTCTGCGAGATTTTAAACATGCAAAGTTCTTTGCAAAACATGTCTCAGAAATTCGAAATATTTTTATGAGAACTTTACGAAAATCAGAAATAATTATCCTTTATTTATCTTTGAACTGTCATTGTAAGCAGAGACCTTCTACAAAAGTGTCGAAGAAACAACTAGCACATATAAGAGAAGAAAAAGAGAACATACTCATATGCTTTTTTAGAATATTTTATGGGAATATACTTATATATATTCTTTTAGCATATATATCCGATCCGTCCGTTGAAAAAGTTTAGATTAAGAGATAGAGGTTTGACATGTATGGGACAAATGCTTCTTTATACTTGCGGCAGATCAAGTTTATTTTCATTTGCCACGCCCCCTCCCCCCCCTTTTGAAAAACGTCAACACCCACAGTTTTTTAGTGTTTGTACCTTCTACTTTATCGTTTGCTCAAAGATGATAACGGACGAGCAGTTCTCAATGTTAGAGCGAATAAGTGAATCTAATCACTCCCGGCCACCGCCACCCATCACCCACTTTTACCAACGCCATCTTAGAGAGAGAGAGAGAGAGAGGGGGGGGGGGAGGGGGGAGGGGGGGGAGAGAGAGGGTGGGACAGTCAGTTTATCGTTTCGTTCATTACATCTCTACACAGAAAAAAAATGCCGGGAAGAATTAAGCATATATAGAATGATTTGATCCCGAGCCTACTCATTGTTTATTGACGTTATTGACAAAAACAATCGATTTAAAAATTGTATAAAATATAGACAATGGTAAAAACAACGTCAAAAATAAAAATAAGAAAACATAAAAACAAAAAAAATTATTACAAAAAATATGTTGCACAAAACTTTATATAACACTAAATATACTTAACACTACTGGGACTTGGTCCTCGGCCTCCACGCTTGTAAGCGAATGTGAAGTCCACTCTACCACGGCTGTTGTTGCTCTCAGAGCGGAAAATTCCAATAGAATTCCATGAGTACATTCTTAAATGCATTTTCGACACCACGTCTTGCTTTGGTCTGGTAGTCGAGTTGTCTAACGTGACGTAAGAAAGAAGTTTTTTAATGTTATCTTAAAATTAATTACAGTTTATATTCAGTGGCTGTTGTGTGTGTGTAGTCGGTGGTCGGTCGGTGTTTCTCCATCCCTCCCCTCCTCCTCCTCTCCATAAAAACATTTTTTAAAAGTCTTTAAAAATTAATCCCGAACGGATTGAATTCTGCCTTTCCGGGATCAACCCATTTTTAGTACCCTTTCGGCATGAATTGATCCCGGAAATCCCGAAATGCAATGATTTTTTTTCAGTGTAATTATAAGTTGTAACTAAATATAAGAAATTACTTCATTCGCAAAAGTATCGAGTAAAGTTTAACTAATTAGATAAGTATACATTGGTCAACGAATACACAATGTTTCACAAAGTGATTTAGGTTGTTCACCAGCCCTCGTAAAAACGTAAATGGTAAATTTACCACACATGAGCTAGTGAGCGCCCCTTGTGATTTACCCTAGTAATTGTTGTGGTAAACCAGCTGTTTTTAACAGCCTACGCATTTTGCCCTTAATATTTACAAAGGATTTCAGACGCCTCAGAGGCGTAGAGCACTGTATGCATAAACAGGAAGTCGTGTGTTCGAACCATGCAAGCTGAAATTTTTTTTTTTATATTATCGTTTGTAGTTGAACACCTTTTCAGACCTCGGCTAAATTTTTGGTACTTTAAAAAAAAAGATTACAGCTTACCGGGACTCGAACCGGAATATCAAAAAATACACAGCCAACGCCTAGACAGAAAAAACTGTATCTAAATTTCTATATCAGATAAGCACGATACCAAGTATTTTTAGCCGACACTTTGAACACTTCAATTTTTTACACTTTTACACTTTTACGAGCGATTTTATAAACATACCCCAGGGCAACAAAATGTTGGTAATTTTTTTTCTACGTGTTTTGTTGTTGTGTCGTAAACTTTTGGAGTCTACACTTTTTGACTTACGCCTTTACGAGAGCTGGTGAACACCCGAATTGTTTTACGGACCTTTTTAATTATAAATCGTAGAACTTTTAGGCAGGCTCTAGGTCATTAGTTATGAATTTGTCCAAACCTTGTTTAAAACAAGGCACGCACAAAACCACAAAGGTGGCCGGTTGACTGTATAGCGCAATTTCATGCATACCAATTCAATCTTCAGCAGTCTGCGCCTGACTTCAATAAGCTGGCAGAAGGTACCTCATGAGTCATGACAGAACTGCTATGACCGCTTGGGAATCCCAAAGGCAGGAAATCATCGTCGTGTTTTTAAATCTATGTTGTTGGTCGTTGCATTTAGCTAACATCTTGGATTTCGTGCAAGTACTTCATCCCGATTTGAAAACAATGTACGACAATCATATTAGTATTTTGAGTGCGCGATATGGTCACACTTAAATTTTTGAAATAAAAAAACTGAAAAAGTTAAGATTGTTATATTAAACCAGAATTTGTTGTGCTTTGGTATAAGACAACTTGCTGAGACTGCTCTATGCTTCTGTTATTTCACCGCTATTTGGCATGTGTTCAATTGCTTTTTGATTTACTGTTTTAAAACTACTTGGTTTCTAGTTTTGTTTGGCTGGTTCTTTTGGCCTATTAGCAAAATCATTCATCAAAATTGTCTTTGTTGACTTAGCTAGTCCTTTCACCTCCACCTAGTTACATGTTCTTGCGAAAAAAATTTTCCCCTCTTGATGCTTTTTTTTTTTTTAAAATTCGGAGGACTATCCAACTCGGTCCAAAGGGGTTCCTTACTTTTATGCTTCACCCTGATGGCAAAGCCCAAACTGCCAACCATGCACTAAAAACTGGTTTTGACTGAGCAAAAACAGACATGACGATCGACCCTTCTGTTGTTAGTGGGAAAATTCTTTCCCCGCATTTTAGCACAGGCGCCAATTGTTTGAATTGCCCAAAGCAATCAAACGGGGATGTTGTTTTTTAATGGAACTATTTTAGGTTCAGTTTCTAACAACTGCGTCGTGCCCACGCATTTTATCACAAAGTGATTGTTTTAGTGATAAATAATTTGCCCAAATTTTCATGAAAATTTCTCTAAATACCCATGATTACAGATACGTAAGCAATTTGATCAAAAATAGCCGAAAAGTTTCCTAAGTTGGCCTATTTAGTCAATTTTTCATCAGAATTTGGGCAAATTATTTGCCTGTGGGATCTTAGCTTTACTAATTGAAGAAGTGAGATTGTTCATTAGAACTGTTTAATTTTCAAATTTTTTTTCCACGTGATACCCGTTATCAATGATCATATACGCGTATAGTGTGTACTGCAAATTTCCGACAAACTTGAATTTAAGCTTATTTGCCAGATAATTCAATCGAATTAATGTTGTCTATTATTCTAACAATCAAATATGTTCAATTTCGTTTAACTAAGCACGCACCATGTGCAAATATGTATGCCTAGGATCACCTTATTAATTCCACCCTGAGCACGCATACGACAAAGTGAGACAAAGTTAGACAGAGTGCTATGCAATAGCCCAAACTGGCAATGTCCTTCGCACTCGTGATGGGGTACTGAAAAACGGCCGTCTTGAAATTAAACCCAAAGTTAATGTTACTTTGCTAAAACAAAATCAGCAACACACTTCAAGTACACAAAAACATTATATTTTAAAATCGTTTCCGACTCCGCTCAAAGGAGCTGGTTGCGGCGGTTTGGTTCGTCGTTATAGCAGTAGGTCTCAAAAATAAAGAACACTGCTTATACCTCCAGCCACACAAAATGCATAAGAAAGTTGTTGCCTGTTGCCTGATCACACTACATTGTCGGAGCGGCTCTGGAAATTATCAAACACTTTTCCGCTCCGACAAAATTTCCAGCGTCTGAGTACCTAGCTTCTTTGCTATATAACTGTATAGCACCAATGTATATAAGAAACTTTCCCGGCACTTCCTAGTTTTGTCAGCCCATTAGCAACAGTACGGCGCATAATAAACAAGCAGCCAACATTAGCGAATAAACTCATATGTATGTAAAACGTTCATTGTACTAGTAGAGGAAAACCCGAAATTAACCCATATATTTGTTTCGATTACGGTACTGATAACCGGTTACGGGTTACGGTTTCAGTTACCGTTTTAAACTCTGGTTTGTTTCCAGGATTTTCTTTTTGATATTGACTAAATTTACCATTGGTCATCTTTGCACAGAGGGAAAAAACCGAGAGCAATGGAATCAATTGTTCTTTCATTTGTAGTACATTGTTCTCACTTGAAGAACAAGTCGAGCTAATTGTGTGACGTTTTAATGAACTTGATTTGAGTTGATATTTTTTCGATTTCGAAAACATTTTATACTTGACTGGGTAAAAAATTTGATTGATCTTAGGAACAGGTGTAATCGGGTTCTTCTCATTTGGGAGAAATGGGGAACGGGGACATACCTCTTTAGATTGGAAGGGATGATATATGCTGCTGCGTCTCCACCCATGAATATTCTGTAAGATCAGAGAAATTGCTGTACAAAATACTGCAACGACCCACTCCACCTGACGCGTTTTATTTAAGTTTTTCATAAAATCAGAAAAATTTGTTCGGGTTTTACGCGCAATTGAGCCTGGTATGTATTGAGCGACGCGCCTGCACATTCAGCCGTTGCAAACTTGTTCAGATTCACATCCCCAGAGCTAAATAAGCTTGGTTGACCTGATAAGAAGTTGTGTTAAACTTTTCTGCCCAAACCCGGTTTTGGTGTTGTCTAAGGCAGAGTTCCCGTGGGGTACAAGCATACTCGCCAATACACACCGATTGCTTGCCGTAGTCAGGCATCACTTTGTGTTAGAGAGAGACGAAGTCACATTTTCGCACTCTCTTCTTGGGGAAACCCTCGTATAAGTGAAATAATAACCGATTGAACAACTTTACTCATTCCAGGAACTTTGCAAGAATTCTGACAACATCTTGTTGTTATTTTAAGTTGAAGGCAACTTATTATTTGAACACTTTGTTTCCCTCTGTGTGTGTCATAGACATGGTTATGTAGTTATGTGTGTGGTCCTTTGTGGTCTTGAAAATCAGTTTCTTTAGTACTTAGCGGTTTTGTTACCATTAAGATTTCGTAGTTGTGCATGATATACTTTTGTTATATATGCAAACCCTGGTTGCTAGTGTTAACAATGTTGATAATGTTAACAGTGTTAAGGGTGTTTTCACAAATGCCTACAGCTGCTGCTAGGTTTTATAGGTAAATTAAAAATGTTCAGATATTTGTAACTCATACAGCAAAGCATCTCTGTCAGCATAACTAGAACTTTTCAGGCATACCTCGTAAGCATACGATGACTTTTGGCATAAATTTCTTGCATTGATTGCCTGTGTCTGTATGTGTGTGCGCGAAAAATACGCCAACTACTTGGTTATTCACACTCGTAGAGACAAAGCGAGACTCTCAGAGTGTGGCTCCCTCTCAGTCCAAATGAAGCCTGAATGTCCTGACAGTAAGATTTACAATGTGACCACATGCACGCATGTGTGTGAGGGAGACAGGTTATAAATGGCTAGGTGGCGCCATTTGGCTGTGAGCTAAGCAAACTGGTAATAGGGTTAAGGCAATGCTAGAGCCACGGGGCTGGAATAGGGGGGTGCCGCATGAAACAAGGGTTCGCAAATTGTATTGTTTTTGTGTAAATTAGTTCACTTTGTGTGCTTCAGTGTGTGTGAGTGCTACAACTCGGACTCGGACGACGTGTTTGGACCTTTTAATTTGCATGTTTTATGTTCACTTCATGAGATTTGAGTTGAGTTGGTCTTGTGGTTTAGCATAAAATATTAAACTGGCCCACATGTGCCCCAATGCGTGTGAGCCAGCCGTGCCACAAAGTTTAGCTGTGATCATAATTTATGGTTGCTTCTGTTCGTTGTTTTCGCTGGCAAACCAAGTTTCAATTTGACTTTTGCCCACAGCCCCAGCCTGGTGCCTTTTTTGCTTTTTGTTATTTATTTCATTTATTTATTTATGTCCGCTGAGTAAAACCACTTTAATCAGAGCATGAGGCAGGCCAGCTCATCTGGCCAGGAAATTGAGTTCTTTACATACACAAGTACAATAAAGCCGGCGAGGCCAAGTAAGCCGTTTAGTAATAAGCCGCTAGCACGCACGCGTTTAATGACGAGCCGTCAGCTAGGCCAGTCGAGTTTATTTATGGACACATTTTATGACATATTAAGCGGGAGCTGGCACTGGCCCAAAAGGATTTAACGAAACTAAACTATTTGTCAGCATTTCAAACACGTCTTTGGGCTTTTGTCAGTGATACGGAATACATAGGGATTCATGTAGACGCAATATTCAGAGTCACGTGTCGACCAAATTAGTGCGAAAAGGCAATTACAGAACTGCATTTGGGCCAGTTTACAGTCAAACGGAGCTGCGCCAAAGGCAAATACTCGAATAATACACTATGCATCAAAATTAAAGTTTAAGCAGCATTCGTGATAGCAGATGTTCTTTCTAAGTCAAAGAGGAATAGATAGCACTTGCTAATTTATAGGACCAATGCCATTTCGTCCGGAAGTTGGACGGAACATTCTGGTAACTTCTACAAAACGAAAATGACATTTTATTGTTACAAGACAGAAAATTTACTGTTGGATACTGCTAAGGGTATGAAAGCATTTTGCGTTAAATTCTGATTGCAATACAGCTGATCTCTTTGGTGTTGAACCCATTGGGGGAGATGTAAATCATTTCTGACATCAATAAGAATTCAACTTAAATTTCAATTTGGTTTCCAGTATAATCAACTCTTAGGCAAATCGTCTCTAGGGCAGAAATCTAAAATATTCCAATCCGATCCCGTCAAATTTGTATTCCTCATAATCTCTAAACTAAGATTAAAAGTTAAAATAGAAAGACTTTGAATAGAGAATGAGTTCAGTACCATTTCAAGCGTCACAAATGGACTACAGTACTTCGTGTTATTTATGGAAACTTTGGTTGGGATAAGTATACAGGGGGGAAAATTACAAATCTACAAAAAAGCCAATAAACTGTGTTCCATTTCAAAGTCAAGCATTCTCAACAAGCCAATATGGCTTACGTTCGGTTTGGAGGTTAGTGCCCTTAGTAAAGTCTAAGGTTCAGTTAGCGGACAGGTTCGTAGGTTTGTCGCAGCTACGGTTTCGCTGATTCATATATTCGAAGATCTTTAAAACCTTTTCCTCTATTTTTTTGGTGAATATGAGGGAATTTATTTAAAAATTCTCCAAGCAATTTGATGCTCATTATTCATAAGAATAATAATCATAAGATTTATAACGATCTCTTCCAAGGCTGACAAAAGTGTCTGGTCATTAAGTTGAAAGGAAATAGTCACAATATCTCTGTTATAACTATGCAATATTTTTTTTATCTACTCTTTTAAAGTGGGTTGACCAGGGTGACGGCCAACCTTAATTTTAACTGTTTTTTAAGAATTTTTTTGAAGATCGGTTAAAACTTAGAACTTTGAATTTTTTAACATAACAGTAAAATTGTCAACTTGTAACAAAAAAATACTGTCATACACCTAGTTGGAATACACGTAGAATTAAACTGGTAGCAAAATTACTAAATTCGGGTAAGATGGGCAACAACAAACATTAGCTTCCGAAGAAATGCTCGTTTAAAACACTAATTTGAGGTAGTTGTGATTAAATGGTAATTGAGCTGGTTGCAAACGAATCGGTCATGAGTGAGTTGACCGCCAGATGTCGATATACTATGTACAATTATACTGAGCAGCGATATAAACAGACTGTCATAAGGAACACACAAGGGTCAACTGGTATTTAACTGGTTGAAAATGGCTGCTGCCGGGGACAATTGTCACATTCCTATGACATGCCTGTGTAAAATGGACGACTTCAATACATGTATTTGGATAGGAAGTCCAACCAGTTGCAAGTTTTTAGCGACCGATACATTTCTGGTTGTAAACTAGACACTTTCCCTGCAGGATATTGAAGTAAATTTGGAAATTTTTTGAAGTCAAAATTATGAGAACTTTCTGTGATACAGCGCGGGAAAGTAATTCATGTTGAAACAAGTGAGAAAGTCGGTCAAGCCCGACTATATTTATACTCTGTACCTAGAGTAAGATATAAATGCAGAGCTGCTGCTGCGCTCATCTCTGAGTTTCTTTCTCTCCCCCTCTCTCTCTCTCTCTCTTTCTCCCTCTCTCTCTTACTATCTAAGATTGTGCGTTGGTTGTGCATGGGTGGGAGGGGGGTGGAGGGGGGTGATTCACTTATTTGCTCATAACTTGAGAACCGCTCATCCGATCTTTATCATTTCCTCGGCAAATTGATACATATCGCTAATGACTAACTATCTCTAGAAGGTACAAATCATCTATCTACAAAACTGTGGGAGATATGACGTTTTTTCAAAATTGCGGGGGCGGGAGGGGGCGTGGCAAAAATTGAAAATAAACTAGATCTGCCTGCAAGTAAAGAAACATTTGTCCCATACATGTCAAACCTCTATCTCTTACCATCTCTGAGATCTGTTTGTTCATACGGATGGACAGACGGACGGACAGACGGACAGACGGACATGGCTATATCGACTCGGCTGTTGATGCTGATCAAGAATATATATACTTTATAGGGTCGGAAGTGATTCCTTCTCCCTGTTACATACTTTTGCACAAACTTATTATACAGGGTTGCCCATATTCGACGGACCCATCTGGCAACGCCATAACTTTTGACAGAGATGTCAGATCGCTTAATGACATACCGCGTTTGAAGCGTCAGTCCAAGCAGATTTTTACCATGGAACAATACACGCCACGCGAGCGCTCTGAAATAGTTGAAATTTACATTCAACAGAACAAGTCAATTGTGAAAACTCAACGTGCTTTTAAAAAATTAAAAATTAAGCCCATTTCACATTGAATGGGACCGTAAATAAGCAAAATTGCCGTATTTACGCCACTGAAAATCCTGAGGAGATTCAAGAAGTGCCTCTTCATGACGAAAAAGTCACAGTTTGGTGCGGCGTTAGTGCGAAAACGGTCATTGGGCCGTTTTTCTTCCAAAATGAAAATGGCCATGCTGTTACCATCAACCAGGAGCGTTATCGCGACATGATGACCAATTTTGTGATGCCAATTATTCGTCGAAAGCGTATGAGGCAGTTCTGGTTTCAACAAGACGGCGCTCCACCGCACACAAGTCGCATAACAATCGATTTTCTGAAGAAATTGTTTCCGGGCCGTTTGATGTCGAAAAGTGGTGATTTGGACTGGCCACCGCGTTCGCCCGATTTGACGCCGCCTGACTTCTTCTTGTGGGGATATTTGAAGTCAAAGGTTTACGTTAACAAGCCAAGGACCGTAGAAGAGCTCAAGGACAACATTCGTGAAGAAATAGCCGCTATTCCGGCCGAAATGTTGGCGAAATCGATGGAAAATGCTGCAAAAAGGGCACAATACGCCATCAACGCCAGAGGCGGCCATTTGAGAGATATCATATTCAAAAATTGATGTAAACAAATCTACTTGGAACAAATTAAATGATTAAGATTGCCAACCGCCAAATTTTTATTTTTTTCTTTGATTTTTAAAAAAAAAACATGGGTCCGTCGAATATGGGCAACCCTGTACTCTATGTACCTTCGGTACAGAGTATAAAAAGGTACTGCCTTGGGCAACACGATTCCGGCAGACTGAGGATATGAAAATCCAAAGGGAAAATAACGCTTTAATCTGTTTGACTGTAGCTAAGATCTACACTAGATAGTTTGAATATTGAAATATTTGAAATTGAAAAATACAAATTTTATGCGATTAAAAATTCTTTTGTCGGAAAAACCCTGAATGCTATGATTAATTGAATTTTGTTGTAAATTTGGGTAACCAGAGTTTTCAAAGTATATTATACCACAACCAAATTCAGCATTCCTATGGCAGCTATATGATATAGACGTCGGATCAGCGTGATGTTGGCCTTTTGAAAAGCTTGATGTATATAAAGCCCACTTGTCAAGTTTCAGTCACATAGCTTTGAAACTGACTGCGTGGCAAAGCATTCTTTAAGTGTAGGTATAATTTTTGTAAGGACCGCAAGCAAAGATATAGCCTGTTATATACGAAAATTAAGATTTAAATTTATGGGAGGCAAAACTAGATTTCTAGATTTCTGCCAGCCGGTTCTTTGCAACTGGTTGAGCCTAAAAAGTCGAACGATAAAGTAAAATCGTTTTTTGTTTTTTTTCTTTTTTCTTACAAAATAAATCTATATAATATGATATGATAAATTGATAGATTGTTGATAAATCTTGTTTTTAATATTTCTGAGCTCATTTTAATGTTTTTCAATCTTGATTTTATAGGATTCCAAGATTCTCGAAAAAGAGATTTTAAACCTAGAATTTAGATTGATTTTTTTGGCTCAGTGCACTTTCATTTCTTTTCACACTTTAAGGATTGGTATACCATTGATTGGCATGTCATCCCTTAGGTAATAAGCCATGTTTCCGATGCCATCCAGAGCTGAAGTTATTGCCCAGCAATCAAACTCTTCTCCACGCTGCTTGTTGTACAGTGTAATTCGAACCAAAAATAAAGATAAATTCCATTTGCAGTTCCACATTATAACTGAATTTTGTACGTGCTGCTGCGGCTAGAGAAATATGCGATGTGGTCGCATGAAATAACGTGACAGTACTGGGACAATAGTCCCAGTTGCTATCGAAGCACACAAGCACATGTTAAACTCTTTACACGGACATAAACAGCGAACGAGTATTACGTGCACGGAATCCATCCGAACATTGTAATTGGAAGCAACATGACTGGCTTATGTCTTGGAATAGATGGAACCAAAAAGGATATGTCGCTGGCATCATCTCAGTCACATAACACCACAGACAATCGTATTACCATTGTTGTTTGACTGATTTTCCTGCATTGTGGCCAAGGGCAAGCAATCACATGGAAAATGCAGCAGCAATCCTCACCTCTCAGTCACTTGGCTGACATGTAGCGCGAGTGCAAGTGAAGGGGCTGTGTAGCTGACACTGAAGTAGGAGATGAAGCACAGCTGGAGCTTGGCATCATACGCTAAAAAAAATAACAAACATGAAGGAGGAGAGAAGAATACACAATACTGGCGTATGGTTTCAACGACTGTCAACGGAAATTGCTGTCATTGTGCAGAGAGCGAGAAAGGAGCCAGTGCTCCAAATTGCTCAAAGGAGGACACTTGCCAACCATAAATCTGGAAATGAAATAAGTGTACACTGTTGTATTTATTTGACATTTGGTCAGTCCCGAACGGGTCGTGACTGTCTGTCTGCCCCGGATTATTTGCTCTGGTCAGCAGCAGCGGCAGCAGCGGCACGTACGGAGTGTGTCAGAAACACACGCATCAATTCAATAACAAACCAAATAAGCCGAGCACCACTGAAACGGGCATAAATGAAATATTACCAATTTGTTGGCAATACTTACCTCGCACGACATAATGGAGTGGCGGCTGTTCGTACTTGGCTATTCAACGATTTTCCTACGTTTGGGTAAACACTGTTAGCGGGCCAGGCGGGCAAATACTCGCAAGTCATTAACCGTGTCAAAGGCGTTGCCCTGACATAGTAATTATTAAGCATACGACGTGTGGGACTGCGAGTTGACAAAGGAAACGCCAATAAGCGCCGAACAAAAAAAAAAAAACAAAAACAAGAAGAAAAAATATGTCAAAGCTACATTTCCCATTTCCCCGAAATGAACAAAACATGTGCCGGCTAGGTCCTTGATGGCATGAATTAAATGGACTACAAAAGAACACAAAAAACAATGCGGCAACTGGCAAATCGTAAATCCGGAGAGAGAGTGAGAGAGAGAGACAGATTAAAGTGGAAGCAGCGCACAAATTCGTACACAAATTGTAAAGAAATAAAATTTTAGTATGCGCATATTGATTTTATGATCAGAAATAACTACGCACAGGACTAGACGAAAATTCCGGGTGGGGCGGCGAGCCTTGGCGAGATACATTTCAAAAACTGCAAAGCAATCACGAGTGTGTCGATGCCAGAGAGCAAGGCCAAACTGCTGGGCGAGAAAAGAAAATAAAAGCGAGCATTCCCAGCCTGTCGATGCCTTCGTTCGGTGTGCGTGCCTATGCACTATAGGAAATGGACAAGTTATTCGGGCAAAAGATTATTTTTAAGAGGTCTTTTTTGTGGGTAGCCCTCATAATTGAAGCCGTTTGTGCAACACGACGATTCTTCTTAGCTCTTCTCTTCCTTCTTTGGAAGAAATTTGTCGTAAGTCTTCACTCCACATACTTCTCAATTTCTCGTTTGTAGGGAGCTGTGTTAGTATTCCATTCATACCAAAAACGAGAAGGCCAAGCTAACTTCGTCTGTGCCGAAGTTTTTATACCCTTGCAAATGTTTTAATACATCAAAGTTTAAGAACGCCAGCATTAAAACAAACAATTTTTCTAAATAAAACCCACTTTTCGACCGCTAGTTCCTATGACAGCTATAAGATATAGTCATCCGATTTGGACAAAAACTTCCAAAATCTTTGTAAAAGCGCATAATATTAATAATTGCTGAAGTGAGACACGTTTAGATTAAAAACCAAAAAATTTTTCTCATAAAAACCCACTTTTCGACCGATAGTTCCTATGACAGCTATAAGATATAGTCATCCGATTTGGACAAAAACTTCCTAATCTATGTGAAAGCGTATAGAATTAATAATTGCTGAAGTGGGAGCCGTTAACATTAAAAACAAAAAAGTTTTTCTCATAAAGACCCACTTTTCAACCGATAGTTCCTATGGCAGCTATAAGATATAGTCATCCGATCCGGTCGGTTCCGACATATTAGCAGTGTGCAGTAAAAGAAGACTCTGTGCAAAGTTTCAGCTCGATAGCTTTAAAACTGAGAGACTAGTTCGCGTAGAAACAGACAGACGGACAGACAGACGGACGGACAAAGCTCAATCGACTCAGCTCGTCGTCCTGATCAAGAATATATATAGTTTATAGGGTCGAAAAGAAATATTTCTATGCGTTGCAAACTTCAAGCATATGAAATAATACCCCAATTTAAAAGATTCCCATGATATTATTATTCGTATAAAAAATTTTAATAATGCCCCAATTTCAAAAATGAAATAGCATCCCAATTTTTGTAAATATTATTAAATTTGGATTTTTAGTAAAAAAAATAGTGGAAATTTGATACAAAAAAATGCGCGATTTTTTTTGTATCAAATTTTCGACTGCGGCGGTAAAATTGAGTGCATGTATTTAAAATAAAATAATAAAAATTTGATACAAAATAAATTGCGTATTTTTTTTTAATATTTCATTGCGCTAAAATTGATACATTTTTTTATTATAAATAATATTTAAGCTTGTATAACATTTTCTGTTCTTTTACGTAAATTACACTTCCAGTCTACGCAGAGTCCAACAACTTTTTTGCACTCCATAATTTTAACTTTTATTTTATGTCTACTTCGCACAATGCAAATCACTAAACTGATCAACATACTCTAAAAAGCTTATCACTGAAAAATTTTTAAAACGTTACTTTTGACACCTGTACAAAAATTCTGCGCATCAAATACTTTGTCTTTGGGGACTTATTTCATTTGAAATTTCATTTAGGAAATAATGCCCAAAAAAATGAAATAACACCCCAAATTTGAGAAAAAATCGATGTTTTTGTTTTCCATATAAATTTTTTGGGGCCTTATTTCATTTTTTTTTTTTTTTTTGCCTTATTTCATTGGGGCCTTATTTCGCAGCGCGCAAAAAATCTTTACTTAAAAATTCATTTCATTCCCCTCAAAGTAGTCGCCCCCGAATGCATTACACTTGTTTCCAATTTTAAAAACATTCTGCAAAGTCTTCGTCTGGTAAAGTATTCAATTCCTTCAAAACGGTGTCGACGGGGCGGTCTCTTGAGTTTAGCAAATTGCCAATGGTAGCCCAAATAGTCAATCAAAATGGTTTTCACTGGTAGATACTAGACTAGAAGGTCCGTGCGTTCTTGGGACATGGCCCTTGTTGGAACCCCGCTCGTGGACCATGCTGACTCCAACCTGCGAGCCACCTTAGTCGCACTTTCCGAAATGGACATTCTTAACAAGTAAGAGCGTTGCAGTCGAGTGGCCCGTCTGCGAAATACACTGTGCAATAGAGCACACACATACATAAGATAAGACTGGTACTGAGACTATTATTGTCGGACTTGACCGACTTTCTCACTTGTTTTAGAATGATTAATAGACGAGCAGCTGCAATTTGTTGCCGAAGATATAGATATATTATAACAGTTAATTTAAAATCATACATATCTACATTCAATATAACCTGATATGTAAACACAGAGAAAAAATCACGTTTAAAATCATTACCAAATGCCATTTGGCAAATGGTCATGATTTTGGTCTGTTTTTTCCGTTCATAAAAACTGAACGGTAGTCTTAAAATGCGAAAAAGTGTTCATGAATATATAAATATTTTAGCTTTTAAATTTTTCAGTGCTAATTGACAGGGTGCATATAATAACGCCCGCTGACATAACGCCCGCAGTCGTTTTGTCGCTCTTAACAGTGACATAGCGCCCGCGGGCTTTATGGCACTTTTGAAAGTGTCATATCGCCCGCATTCGGTGTGTCATAAAATCCGCGGGCATTATGTCACTTTGAACAGTGATATAACGCCCGAATTTTCAAAAATATACCTTTTGCATTGAACACGAGAAACTTCAGCATTTCAAGTACCGTTCATTTTGTTATCTCTTGATTGAAAGTACCGTTCATTATTTTTTTCTTTTCTGCATCTTACGAATGATTATGTTCTTATTATCTTTATCATTGAGGTTTAAGCAGCATGGACGCGAAATAGACTTAGTATACTAGAGTAAAATTGTTGGTTGGCTTCGAAATAATTCGAAACTGTGGTTGCTTCCAGCACAACAACAATTGATCCAAATTAAGCATTCGACCCAAAAAAATTCGCGGTTTGTTAGCTTTATTAAAAATTATATGTGAAGAATTGAGAATGCGCCTCAGGCCAGAAATTTTTAAAAAGAAGCACAGACAATAACATATATATGTTCAATTCTTCACGAACATATACTATATAATTTTTTCAAGAACTTTGGAATAGGGGTAACTCTACTCTACTACTCTTTCAACTCTCTCATAAACAGACAAAATGATTTGATCAAGTTTGAAACGACATTTGAAGAATTGGACTGCAATTCGGACATAGAAGAGGAAGATCTAGACAACGAGTTTATTTTTACTCAAAAAGAACAATTCGCTATTGCTCTGCCCCTATTGCAGACAAATTATTGAAAATAACCTTAAAATATTTCAATAAATAAAATATAAAGAGTTTCGTTTATACAAGTGAATACAAAATTTACTCAGAATTTGTTTTTTGTTTTCGGGCGTAAAGTGTTTTAATAATCCCGAAAAAAGTGACATAGTGACCCGCGGGCGTTATGACATTTTCAAAAGTGACATAAAGCTCGCGGACGTTATGTTAAGAGCGACATAACGCACGCGTTATGGGCGTTATTACATGCACCCAATTGACATTTATTTATTTCATAGAATTAAAGTGCATTGGAAAATATAGACAATGTTAAAAACACCAAAAAAATGTAAATTGGCAATAAATCGCTGGCATAGCGAGAACAACATGTTCTTGAAACGACCACGTAATGTTTATAAGACAAGCCCTATTTGTGACCTATTTGTGACAAGCGTTTATTGGGGAGAACAAAATGTTCATAGTTTACATTAGTAAGCGAATATATAATGTGAATGTATAAAAATAACTTCAAACTTGTTTTGAGTAAATTTATATGTTTGATTTTGTGGCTGGACTGCTGGGCGGGAGGTTATTTTAAATATTAGCTTTTACACATCCAGTCACCTTCACCAGCTATTGTCGCCAGCTGTGAAATAATCTAGCAAAAGCAAATTCTCAAACTTTGCCGTTCGGATTCGGCGTTAAACTGTAGGTCTCTTTCTCTTGTGCGAAATTTAAAGCACACACGCCAAGAGATTGAGGGAAGCTTGGCTTGGCCCCTTTGAGGGGCTGTATAGCCAATTTTACATTTACAATTTGTTCGATCAAGCTTCCTTAAAGGAATATTAATTTGGATGTCATTTTGATCTAATACATATTACCAATTCAATACTATAATACTGATATTTTTAATATCATTTCATATTGAAAAATAGATTGGGATAAACAAAACATGTTTTTTAAATATCCAAAGATAGTTAATTGTTTTAAAACGATCTTGTCAACTTTAGTATTGATATAACATAATGAAATGATATTATCTTAAAAGATCCTAACAATATGTTCAAATAGTGATATTTTCGTGCATATCAATTTGATCTTAGTCATTTCGAGTAAAGTTTATTGAAAACTGTGGAAATGACTGCCATTTCATTTATCGGTACGATACGATGCACCGCGACTACACAAAAGGTCCCTTATAAATTGCTTAATAGTAACGCTGTTCCTGCTAAGCCAGAACCCCATGGGCCCATGGCACTCAAAGATCTGGATAGAACATTGAAAGAACTCTTGCCAAGTAATATAGGACAATTACTGTTGCCGAAATTTTTGCCTCAAAAATACGTAAATTTCCCACAGTGCAATGGGCTCGCTGTCAGTATCTTTTTTTCTGGCCCAAACATTTGACTGTTGTAATAAATTTTTGTTCTTGGTTGGCCTTTGTATATGTTAAATTATGCTGAAAGATTCTTCTTCTTTTTTTTCGGTGTGTAAATATGTTTTTTAATGCCAAATTGATTGGACCCAAAATGTCAGCCATAAATATTTATGAATTCACTTGATTGCATCTCTAAAGTGACAGTGTCAAGGCTGTTGGAAAATAAGCAAAACTTTCCTTAATGAAAACATTCATTTGAGGCAGATTTTTTTTAGTCTCATTTTGGCCATTACATCACATTAGGCTTCATAAAAAATTCTATAATCTGGTAAACCTTCTGTCACCAAATGAAAAACAAGCGAGCCGCAATGAAGCAACTTCAGCAGGCGCAATAAAGAAACAACACAGAAATAGACATCATCTAAAAATGTTGTAACCGAAACCAAAATCAAGACGAGACAAAGACAAACCAAAGGCAGCCAAAGGAGACGGAAGCCAAATAGTATCAGTCGGCTGGCTGCCCCCAAAATATATGCCACAAAATATTGTTTACAAATCTCTTCAGTAACGCCCACAAATTTGTATGCGGGCCATTGTTATCCTGGTGGTGGTTCTTGTTGCTTTTGTTGTTGTTGCTGTGCTTGATGCCATGCGGGTCAGAGGTTGTATATTCCCATATTTACTTTGGCAGCTCACATAAAATACCCACAAAAAGTTTCTGCTGAGCCTGCTTAAAGATAGCTTAAAGTTTGCGGGGGATTCATTTCTTGATTAAATTAAAACTACAAAAAAGATAAGCTAACTTGGGCTGTGTCGCCGCTCGAATACACTTACAAATCAAAAAATATGATTGTTACTGCCTACTAAAATCTCTTAATATTTGAGCTACCATTAAAAGCTGAAAGAACTTTGCAAGCAACCACATCAAAGTCCATGGTATTGAGCTCCGTTGTGGCCTTATCTGCAAGTCAAAAGTCGACTAACAAAAATAAAAATCCGTGAAATGATTTTGAACGATCGAAGACTGGAAATTTGTGAAGTGGTTGAGGTTATAAGCCTATGAATAAATTATCATCGCGATGGGTGCCGCAAATGCTAACACATGTCCGTAACCGTAACACTGTGACCACTTCAAAGAAGTGTTTGGCGGTGTTTAATAATTGCAATCTAAACGAGTTCGTTCGCCGTCAAAGCGGTCCACGTTTTCGCGTAAGCGAGCACCAAAGAAGGTCAAGTTGAGTCATGGTTATAGTTTTCTGGTACATTAAAATTCAACATTTATTTAAAGCAACAAGTTAAAAATTTCGTCACTCTTGACTGTAATTCACTATTTAGCTGCCAAACTTTATAGATAACGGAAAATGTGGAGCCAACCAAACGGTGTGAATTGCTGCCCACAAGTGTCTTTGTAGCTTTTATTTATTTAATATTATTTCTTATCTTTGTAGTGTTCATTATAAACTGCCATTAAAATTAAAACAAACAAAAATTTTTTTATTTCAAACTCCTTAAAATTAAATTCGTCAAGTGTGGACAAAGGGGAATAATTGGTCTCTTACTGCATGTCTCGTGTCCACGCGAATTTTCCTTAATTAAAAGTGATTATATTGGTGTGCCTATTGCTGGAACCCGTACATCAGAGAACATACTCTGCAACTCCCACCGAAGTCATGCATCACTGTGTGTTAGAGAGAGAAACACACTCACATTTTCGCGCTTTCTTCTTGGGAAACCCTGCCGCAAATGTAGCGGTCTACGCCTTCAGAGACTTTGGGTAAAAAACGCGCAAAACGCCTGCTCTGCAGCTTTCTTGTTTCGGAAATGATTCCGACCCTATAAAGTATATATATTAGAAAATTTCACCAAGAAACCATTGGTCCAAAATATGATTCGTAGTCCGCACAAATCGACTTCAAATATTTATATTACATTTTCCCAAAAAACAAGTAAGAAAGTCGGTGAAGCCCGACTATAACATACTCTGTATCCCCCCAAGCTTCCATCTGATAACTTAAATATAGAAGCCACACAAAGTGATAAAGAAGTCATAAAGTGAGTCCAGTGCTACCCATCAACGTTGAACCGGTGCTACCCATCAACATTTTTTGTTTTCCGTGTAACTCCGCTATGTTCATCCGATCTTCATAATTTATTTGGCGAATCGATAAATAATCATGAGTACAAAATATCTCTAGAAGGTACAAACCATCTATCTGCAAAACTGTGGGAAATATGCGGTTTTTTCTGAATTGCGGGGGCGTGGCAACCTGCGACATAAAAATGTATCTGCCTGCATCTACAAGATGTATTTGTCCCATACAAGTCAAACCTCTATCTCTTACCATGTCAGAGATCTGTACTTTTACAGGTATTGGACATTAGACTGAACATAATCATATGGGAATTTTTATTTTTGAAATGTTCTGTTCCTCAGGGCGCAAAAAATTCGTAATAATTTCTAGTTACCGTAATGGAAAACCAAATTTCGAAATTTTAAGGTTAAATACTGGCGCCGTGGGCTTAAAGTTTCTTTATTAAATTTCAATTTCCCCTATTTCATTTTACTTTATCGTAGAAGTAACCTTTGAGATGCCAAATGTTGTTGTTGAATTTAAAATCTATTTTTAAAAATATTTTATGCAAAGCCAAACTAGGATAGAGAACTCGAATACCATTTAGTTGATGGGCGCGTTGCGCCACTGCTGGATTCAGCAAAACTACCATATAGAAAAGATGTCTTGGCGGGACTTAAGGGACTGTCCAAACCGCACAAGTTGATGGTGTATTGAAATTATTCGGGCTTACTATGTAACTAGGAAAGACATGTGTGCAGAAGCTTAAGAATACTTAATGATCAATAATAATAATGATCAATATGTGGCTCAAAGAAAAAATGTCGCGATAAAGAGTTGTACTGCAACAGACAAAGGAATTTTATGGACTGTTTATTTACTGAAAAGCCTCAAAGTTGTGAATGATGCCGGAGAAAGAGGCGTGAAATTATCTAAGGACTTCAAAGGGCGCTTTTCAAAACTCGATGCTGCACCTTCAGTGCATCGAAGAGCACAGGCAATCCTATCCTAGCAAAAGAACTACAATTATGAATAAATTTGAATAACCACTTTTAAGTCAATTTTTATACTTTGTACCGAAGGTACATAGAGTATATTAAGTTTGTGCAAAAGTATGTAACAGGGAGAAGGAATCATTTCTGACCCTATAAAGTACCTATATATATTCTTGATCAGCATCAACAGCCGAGTCGATATAGCCATGTCCGTCGTCTGTCCGACCGTCTGTCCGTCCGTCTGTCCGTCCGTCCGTATGAACAAACAGATCTCAGAGATGGTAAGAGATAGAGGTTTGACATGTATGGGACAAATGCTTCTTATACTTGCAGCAGGCAGTTTATTTTCAATTTTTTCCACGCCCTCGCCCCTAATTTCAAAACGAATCTCACGGGGAGATTCCTAGGAGCTATCATAAAATTTAGATCGATACGGTAGTGAAAATGTTTTTTCTCACGCCCCTTCACCCTCTCAAACCAACGCACAATGCGTCATATGTCCAAGTTTTTAGATAGTTTGATTCATACCCTCCTAGAGAGTATAAATATAGTCGGGCTTGACCGACTTTCTCACTTGTTTTATTTATTTTTAATTTTTTGGCCGATTATTTGTATTAAAGTTTTTCGCCAGCGAACAACTTTGCTCAACACTTTATTTTATTTTTGGGCAATTGGCAAAATACACAGAGTTCCACGCGAACAAAGCTAGCGGAGCATGTAATGTTCGGGTAAAAAATGCTTACGGCCAAGGTCCACTTTATTTCACTTTATGTCACATCCCGATCCTGCAGTTTTAACTCAGGTACAGCACTGATTGTTTTCGGCACAAGAACCGTTTTTAAGTTCAAGAACAACGTTTGGCATCTCAAAGGTTGCTTTAATGAATAGGTAAAATGAAAAAGGGGAAATAAAATAGAATTTAACATCTTTAAACCCACGGCGCCAGTATTAAACCTTAAAATTTCGAGTTTTGGTTTTTTGTCATGGTAACTAGAAATAATGAAGAATTTTTTGCGCATTGAGGAACAGAACATTTGACCGCTTGGGGAATTCCAAAGGCAAACTGTATCGATAAATAATCTCGATTATTAAATATCTCTCGAAGGTACTAAACATCTATTTACAAATTGCGGGGACCGGTGGGGCGTGGCAAACCTCTATCTCTTACCATCTCTAATATCTGTGCGCTCATGCGGACAGAGTTATATGGGCGATACTAGTGGGCGTGTTCGAATCGCTTCGTTTCTTATATATGCCAGTACTATTAAATGTTCCAAGAATCCGTCTTGTTTATGCCAAAATTTTGACAATTATGGCCATTGTGCCACGATCTTTGTGGCAAATAAGTGGAAAAACTAAGCTGCAATTTTGGAAAACCTACTAGCCAAGTCGGAAAATAGAGGGCGGAGTTGTGTTCAAGGCCAATTCTTGTTTTCTAGCCAATCTGCATAAAATTTCGTTGGTAATAAAATAGATCAAATAAATGGAAAATTATGTTCCAATTTGCGAAAACGCAGCAGCAAAGTCGTAAAGCGTCGATTTCAAGGGGACACAAATTGAAATAATATTTTCGAATTCGGGAAATCCAACAATTCGTCGGAAAAGTCGTATAATATTTGACTTCTCTCTCTCTCTCTAATGACTTCAAAATAGTTCTATAATATACTGTTCAAAATAGCCTAAATAAAATTCAGAATGAATATCTGAAACAGCCTTTGAACGCTTACTTATCACGACATCATGCAATACTCCAAAAAATTGCATTCGACAACTCGCATTAATTACCAAATTACAGTGATTATTCCAATCAATATTATGTTTCCTTGAATAGTTGAGTTTTTAGCTTTTATATTATAACTAATATGTTTTCCAGACGAAAGATAGTTTCCACTAAGATCATCAATTAGGAGGAAAATGTTTTTCCTTAAAATAAAATGCACCACAAATTCTTACATTGTATACGTTACCAATATGCTTACCAAAAGTAACATACCCGCTCAAAGGGTATAAGAACTCAGAATTTTTTGTGCTGACATGCGAGTACAATTAATGAAAACTTTCCGCACTTCCATAAATCGCCAGGCCTGGCCCAAAGGGGACAATCACAGCCATACGACAGCCATAAACCAGACTGCAGAAGAACATGATGACGCCCCTAGCACTTGTTCAGCCAGCAACATGGAGCCGGCTTCCATTGCACACATACTTATACTTGAGTCTCATGTTCTGGCCCCCCCACTCCTTGGCTAAGGGTGTGTGTTAACAGAGCAATAATTATGTCACATTTGGGGTAAATCGATACAAAAACCGGGACTGGGTTTCACAGCTGACGCACATTTTCACAGCAACTTGAACTTTAACTTGACTTTAAATGCGGCAAGCGAAAAAAGTTTGCGCTCGACTGACGCTTCAAATGAAAAAAAAAAAACGACCGCCATTATTGTCCTTTAAATGACATTTACCCAGAACTCGGGACTGCAGCAGTTGCCGAAATGTGTGTGTGTGGGAAAAAAATAAAAGTGTCAAATAAGAAACTACATCGCATGTCGTCCACTGACCAGACCCTTTTGTGCTATTTTGGCCAAATCGTTCGAAATTTAAAGCGTGTGCCCCTTTGACTGATATGAATAAGCCCTATATCTGCCACACCCTCGGGGCAGAATTTAATTGCGCTCGTGTTGCTTGTAATGAGGCAAATTGCTTTTTGCTGTCAATTAAAGTAAAGTTTTCGCTCGGCTGTTGCCCTCATTTAGGGCCAATCAAAAGCGTGAAGCTCGTCGCACAGTTGAGGTTGAGATTTTTGTGGTAATGTTGGCTGTAAAGTAGAGTCTTTTCTGGCTCCAATTTCAGGCCACTTCAGTAGGTACGTATACACTGGGAATAAATGACTCGGAAAAAGTTGATAGCTCTCAAAATTTCGAAATTTTTTAAATAAGAATCGATTTAAGTTCAGAACGACATCTGGAGCCGAAACGATATTTTAATGATTTATCGAGTTATAGCACCTGCATAGCAGAAGTGTCCAAAGCCAGCTTTCGACCGCGTAGACAACAATACAAATGCATAAAAAGTCGACTATTGCCTGCTCATGTTTGCTCGTGGCTGTCTGATACATACCAGCAAACACATTGTTGTTGCTTTGGAATTTGCAAGAGACATAGGAGGGAAAGAAAAGAGAGAAAGCTTAAGAAGTTGTTGTTGCACTATGCTTAGTCTTAAGCTATACGCGCGGCTACCCCAATGCGGACAGCAACAAAGAATGCGCAGCGTGTGCATAGGGCCTGAACACCCCTGCTGTATAGGTTGCACAAATAAAAACAAATCAATTCCATTTCGTTGATATCAATGAGTCTCTTAGTACCGTCACATTTATTGGGTCTCTCGAAGCGAACCACGAACCGAACCTTATAATTCATGACATCCGGAATCTGAACCCTGTTCGCTTAAAATAACCTTTTCAAATTGGTTTAGGATCCAAAATTTCATGAACAAACAAAAACTTTGAGTTGGATTCGTCTGAAAATATGTTCTGTGGACTTTTGGGGGTTTTGAAGCCCTGTTTACTAAAAACTATAAAATCGTTTTAAATAACTGGATCAAATATTTGAATTCTTACCGTACCATTGACATCGTTTGAACTCAATTCAAGTACAAAATACTTGAATATTTTTTCGCGTGTATAAACTCATTCCCCCATACTGGCCCACATCCGGTTCCGTTATGGCGTAGTGGCTGCTTCCGCGGTGTTCTAGTTTCGCCTGCTCAAAAACTGACAGCAAATGCGTGTTTCAATGTGTGTGTGTGTGTAGCGTCTTAGAACACGTTTGTAAACATCTTAAATGTGCTTTTAATGAGCAGCTTCCCCCCAGAATGACAGACAGACAGACAGACGTTACACTTGTTCCTGTCCGCCCCCATTTTTGGGGGTGGCTGTCGGTTCTATTGCTATAACGGCATCGTTGATGACATCGTTGCCTTATTTTAATAACGCTAATTAGCGTTCTAATTAGTTGTAGCTTTAGTTCGCCTTCAGGGTGCACATGCTTAACGCTTTTAAAACACGCATAAGGCTCACAGCAACACACACACACATATTTATACTCGCATGTGTGTGAAATCGCTTATTTTTAAGTGGCTCTTACAGAGCCAACGGCCAGTGGACAGAGTTCATTTTGACCCATAGTTTACTGCAACCGCTGCTTCGTCCTTCCTTCTGCACTTACGTGCAAAGGAGAGACGCTTAAAAATTAATGCAAATTAAAATAAAGTTATTACTGGAATTTTACATAACAAAACGAGGGGCAGGTCTCGCGTGCATCCGGCTCATTTTGCTGCAATGGAAAAGGTTGTGACCACGGAATAAAGTTGCTATTAATTAGCCTTTACATATTACACATATTGATGGTTACCGCAACTTGCCTGCACTCGTATGTGTGTTTGAATGTATGTATGTGTGTTGCGTGTGCATGTGCGGTTGGGTAATGAAAATTGGCATTGCTGATGTTGTTAGTGGTCGTAAATGTTGACCAAAATGCGCTGAATTTATCAATAACTCAAAATCAATGGCTTTAAATCCATTTGTTTAATGGAGGCTAGCGAAACTTTGTAAATTGTAATGGAATACTTAAGTTGTGAAACAGGAATTCAATTTGGTTTGTTGCTAAACAGAGAGAAAAAGCCGAGAAAAATTAAGAAATTTCGCAAATATTTTGAGACAGATATGTTGTTGCTTGCACAGAACTGAATAAGCTGGGTCCACAGAATGCACTCAGTTTGATGCCTACCAATCGAACATTCTCGCTAAGTTTCGTATACTAAGTTGTGTGTTGAGTATATTTTGATAACTTTGCGAAATGATGTTCGTCTTATGTTTTATTTCTGTATTGCCAGGTCTACACCAGGCTCATTTTGACGTTGCGTGTGTGTGTGTTGCCACGCCCATTTATCACTTTTTTGTTGTTGTAAAGAGAGTAGAATAAGCTTGTACACTGTCCGTTTGTCGACGTCGCTGCCGCAGAGCAGTATACACAGAAACTATGTACGTGCTGGTCTTTTTGTGTAGATTTTATTGTGGGCCGTTTTTCGATGTGTCAAAGAAGATTTAACATAGAAGCACAATTTGAAACGCCTCTCTTTTTTGTGTGATGTTAACTCCATCCTGACAAAGAGATACTTCGTTGTGACAAATCAAAATTTTCCTCCAAATTATTGTCGACATAGGAAAACACAGTGGTGAGAAGAAGACGGACAAAGTTACACGATTAACTCAAAAAGTCAAAAAATGACTCAGATAGCAAAAATGACAGCGAACAGCTGACTAATATTTAAGTAAAATGTCGATGACGCACAAAAGTGGTAGTTCTATGTTAGATCTTCTCTGGTTTAATATTTGTTGTGTAAATTGGGGTTGTTTTTCGGCCGTCCTCCCCTAACTGCAGTCGAAACACGCTTTTTCTCAGTTTTCCTCCTACGCATTTCGGCAGATACATTGCCTTTCTCAAAGAGTCTGTATATTTAATAAACATGAATACAAATTAGACATACCCTGTAGTTTTTTTTGTGTCGGGTGCTGCCAAAAGCAAAGCATTCGGTGACCCGTTTGGCACAGTACCCCCAGACGCTCATACAATTTAAGTCAACCATCCGGCAGTTTACTAAGGGGTAATCATCGGACTGGCCAATCAGCACAGCAACGCCAGACGTTCGCACACAAATTGTCAGCCAGCCGCCAGGCGGTTTTAGGACTGCCATCGGCCAGGCCATTTACCACTTACCACCTGGCATTCAGCTAAGGGTAACCCAATGGACAGGCCGATCGGCACAACAATACCAAAGGTTAAACATAATATGCCAACCATCCGCCAGGCAATTTCGGAACAGCCATAGGCCAGCACATTTTCAGATAACCATCCGGCATTCAGCTAGTGGTAAACATCGGACTAACCGATCCGCTCAGCAATATCAGAACTTATACTTGAAATGTCAGCTATCCGCCAAGCGATTTGGAACAACCATCGGAATGGCCATTTCGGTTAACCACCCGGCAAGTCTGTTAAGGATAACCATCAGCCAGACCGATGCGTACAGCAATACCAAAGTGTACACAGAAAATGTAAGACCGCGGTTGTCTAAAAGTTTTTAAAGAAAGAAAAACTTTTTATTAGATGTTCCTAGGCGGGATCGAACCCTCGACCTCCCGCACTGAAGGCAAACACACTTCCCGCCGCACCACAAATGGCTACATTTTTAAACCCTTGCAAAGATTATTATAATTTTTCCCATAAGTTTGCAACGCATAGAAATATTCATTCTCGATAGTTCCCTCGGCGCAGACGAAGTTAGCTGGGCCTTCTCGTTATTAACCATTTGGCAATATCTAAAGTTCATTATATGTCGTTCCCCTTTGTTGATCCCTGAGATAGAAATTAAGACTTTTACTGATTTGGATGATTTGGAACCATCATATATGATGGGAACAGAAGCAAATATAAGGTTTGTTAAAAAAGACCAACTTTTAAATTTGGTGGTGTACTCTTTTTTATGTTGGTACACCTTTTCTCAACAAATGTACCTATGACGGCATGATCAGCCACGTTGTACTTATTGTTTCTTTTGGACAGATATCATTGTTCAAAATTTTTCTTAAGTTTGAGAATGAACTAATGAAGAAGCATTTGTATATGGTTATGACGCCAAGACCGAAGCACCTCCCCCAAGTCAAGCTGCCAGATTCTAGTAGGGTCAATAAGGAATATTTCGTGAGGATATGTGCATTTTGAGTTGAGCATTCGGTACAGTGCGGTTTTTATCTGCCGACATTCGTCTACCCGACTCTGCAGACTCTAAATCAGCAGACGCGTCAGTATACGAAGTATAATTTTTTTAAGTGCGAATACACAATCATTATGTTTCCTGATTAAAGCTAAATGAAAAGATTTGCGTTTGTATGCACATCTGACTTAAGTTAAGAAATTTTTAAATGAGAACTATATAAAATATGTCAAATAAATATAGCACATTTAGTTCGGCTTTTGATCTTAGCAACAGTAGCACTGAGCTAGAGCATTCGACTGAGAAGCGTACGGTCCCGAGTTCAAATCCCAGTAAAGGTATGTTAAAAAAAAAAAAAAAAATTTCAGAGTTCTTTCAACACATTCTAAAAATGTGTTGTGATGTTGCGGTGGTTGGTGGTAATGTATAGAAACATATGTATATATATAAAAGTGAAAAAACGAAATATTTTTTTTCTTTTGCTCTTTTGGGTGATAAAACCGCCTGGTTTATGTATAGTCCATACCGCCCGCCATAAGGCTTACCCAATCAGCCTTCCGCTCGGTTCGACACTTTTGTCTGACCGCTGGCGGCGGTGTCCGGATTTCATGACATCCCATATAAAATCTGGTATGAGAGCTGGTATGGGGCCGGCAGCCGGAGCCAGAATCCGGTTGACATTCTCCAGCCGGCCGGCGACCTCCCGAACTACAGGGTATGTATGTACATTAGACCGTACCTGCCTTATATGAAAAGTAATTTTTTGTCAAGTTCTTTGCACAACTTGGCTCAAAAATTCTGTATATTTTATAGAAAACTTATCAAAAATCCAAAATCAGATATATTGAGTTCCAATTTCCAATTAAGTTCCAATTTCCCCTTAATTTTGGTTTTGAGCTGCTAGAAACGTCGTAGTTGGCAGACATAAATTTTGTGAAAATTGTAAAAAAGTATTTCAACATGTCATGCAATTAATTCAGCAACACAATCGGACGGCACCAAATTGATGATTATTGCTGATTATGGCATGTCCTTATTACTTTCAAACTACACAAATATGTATTGTAAGGGAAGAATATTAATGGCATATTCAACTATGCACTTGTAGATTTTATAAACAGTGTGTTTAATATCAATTTAGTTATTTATAAAAAAAAGTTTTAAGGTTCTACCGAGAATTAAACTCGTCGGATTCAAAGTCCAGAGTGCTTATCACAACACCATTGAACATATAATTTAACATGAAATATTTAATGTATTTGTTCGACGCTTTTGTAAAAGGTCTCTTTTTACATGGACAATTCAAAAATAAATTCAGGAGAAATTTGAAAATTTAAAGCCCTCTCGTGGCCATAAAACCTCAATATATCTGATTTTAAATTTTTGATAATTTTTTATAAAATATAAAGAATTTTTTGAGCCATGTCACATGTTGAAAATCGTATGGAGAAGTCCGGTCTAATGTACATACACACATATTTAAAATATTACATAATTTTTAAATACCTATTGTAATGGACGTCATGTGGAAATATTTGTTATACTGTAGTGACTAGCACAATCAAAATAAGTCTATTTGTACTTGTAGTGCTAGGATAAAAATACAATAAAATACAAATACAAATACATAGTTCTGTTCTAATGCACGATTTTTTGTTTATGAAAGTTGCTTTTTTTCATCAAGTTTTTGAATTTTGTTGAATTGTTATGTTGTTTTAATGTTCCTCTTGTGATTGCCGCTGTTTATGTTGGAGTTAGTCTGTTCGATGTCTTTTAAATTTAGTGCATGCTTTCCCATTTCTTGAATTCGCAAGCTCTCCAATGTCAACCTCGTCTTCAATTTTTAAAATCAGATGATTGATTTGTTGTGTTGATATATTGTACTAAAACCGTTGTTGTTTTCCCTTTATGAACGTCTCGTTCGCTGGTCTGGTCTACACCAATACTGATACACCAGGTGCGTAGACGCGTGCACAGTTAGTCCACAAGTCCATACAAATTCCAAAAGTGTTTATCGTCTTGGGAACTGAACGCATACTTCTTCGCCAGCCGAAGTTATTTGCCCACTTTACCGATTACATAAAACTCTCTTTTGAATTCAAAAGGTTCACATAAACGGCCAAGCTTATGTGAATGTAATCTTTATCATTCCGAAATTAATACCTAACTACCTTTGCAGCTCGTTAAATTTGTATACTCTACATAAACAGAAATTTGTATATTCCGAAGGTACTGAGATTCTTAGGCAAATGGCAGCCAGAAGGAAGCACCTCCGACCCCATAAAGTATATATATTCTTGATCAGCATCAACAGCCGGGTCGATTTAGCCATGTCCGTCTGTCTGTATGTATAAACGCGTCGATCTCAGAGACTGTAACATATAGAGCCACAATTTTTGGCATGTATGTAGGTGTATACTGTACCCACATCGAGTTTGTTTCAGATTTGGAAATTTCCTTCTCCTCCTTCTTCTAACCGCGAAAAACTGTCAGAGCTACAATTTTTAAGCTTGAACCTAGTGACTTAATATTTATTCAGTAAGGCCCAATATATGTATATTATGTATACCACTATAAGATCCGAGCAAAAACACCGAAGATATGCAAGTGCACCTCCCCATTTATTAAAATAAATTTTAAAATAAAAGGAGTTCAAAGCTATAGGAACCACATTGCTTGGAACAGGGTTTTTGCTGTCGGGGCACTCGACCGCAACACTCTTACTTGTTTTTATACCCTTTACCCATTAAAAATGGGTAAAAGGGGATCATGAAGTTGTGCAAATGTATGTGACAGGGAGAAGGAAACATTTCCGACCCTATAAAGTATATATATTCTTGATCAGCATCAACAGCCGAGTCGATTTAGGCATGTCCGTCTGTCCGTCCGTCCGTCTGTCTGTATAAACGCGTCGATCTCAGAGATGGTAAAAGATAGAGGTTTGACATGTATGGAACAAATGCTTCTTTTATCTGCACGCAGATCAAGTTTGTTTAAAATTTCGGCCACGCCCCCTCCCGCCCCCGAAATTCGGAAAAAACGTTATATCTCCCACAGTTTTGAAGATAGACTATTCGTACTTTCTAGAGATAGTTAGGAATTAGCAAAATGAATCGAAGAAATGATAAAAATCGGATATACGGTTTAGAAGTTATGAGCAAAAAAGCGAACCAAGCCCCCCCGCTACCACCCCACCCACCCTAAAAAAAAATGTTGCATATTTTTCGGATGGCCACCCTAAGGAACGCAGGAGCACTGTTAAACGTGTTTTTTCATGAGTAACGGGTTTATCGAAGTCGGTTAGAGCCGACTTTAACTTACGCTCTAGGCGATACAGAGAACAGAGTTTCACCCCTGTAAGAGGGCGGCGAAGCAATGCTTCGCAGGGGTTATGACGTTCCTTTTATCGCATTCGCTCGTTGCCTCTCAAGTCTGCAAAGCTCGCTCATGGTGTGGGCAGCAAAGCAGTTGACTGCGTCCCAAACCTCGCTCCTTAATATCATGGATTCCACTAAGTTTTCGACAGTTATAGGTTCGCCGACTGTAGCCTCCAATTGCGCTCGTCCAGTTGTAAACCGGCCGCAGTAGAAAAGAACGTGAGCTGCATCCTTCACTGGGCCGCCTGCACACCAGGTGCATTCTGCAGCGGTATCATGCCCGCGCCTGTGCAAATAGCCCCTGAAGCACCCGTGTCCACTAAGCAGTTGAGTGAGGCAGTAGTTTACTTCCCCATGTTTCCGCTCGATCCACAGTTTTATATCAGGATGGTGCGTCCACCGGCCTTTGGTAGATCTATCCCACCTGGACTGCCAGCTTAGGATGCTCTCATTCTTGGCTTCGTCGTGTGGCTCGTTTGTTACCGCGTCGGCTATCGTTTCCGCTTGCTTTGCCAGGATCTCTATCGGTACCATGCCGGCTATGACCAGAGATGCGTCGTCAGACACTGTTTTAAAGACACAGCATATTCTCAGTGCACATAAACTATATGCGGCGCGGACACCCTTGCTGTAGCTGGAAACGATCATGGCTTTCGCCCAGATAGGTGCAGCGTACAGGATTTTGGACTTTAGGACACTCGCTAGAAGCAGCCTTCGCCACTGTTTTGGCCCTCTCGTGTTGAGCATGATCCGGGACAATGCCCTCCCTGTTGATTCGGCCTTGCAGCTTATAAACTGGAGGTGCTCGGGGAAATTGAGTCGCGTGTCTAGCATAACTCCAAGATACCGGATCGCCCTCTCGGGCATGTGTAAAACCGGAATTGAGTTAATCAGATGAGTTTAGGTCTGACGAAAATAAATGGAGCTTTACGAGAATCTGCTTCTACTGCGACGACTTATACTAAACGGCCGCTTGGTATGGTGGTGGTAGTGTTGATCAGGCTTACTGCTCATTTTCGACTCTCCGCCTCTCCTTTTTTAGGATTCGTACCCGTTGCTTGATTAGAATGCAATCCTCCTCACGCTGGACAGTCCTCAACGCTTGGGAGGGCACTTTTGGCACCGTTTCCCTCCCCACCTCCTGACAGGACCAATCCCTGCCTGAGGCGGTGTTCGGAAGGCAGAAAATGGTATTCCGCAAAACTGAAACGCAAATACGCCTGCGAGTGATCACGAAGCTTAATTCAACTTAGTGACTAGCTTCGATTCTAGAAGCAGAATGTTTATTAAGACATTCGTTTTTCCTTTTTTATACATTTTTGGTTGACATACCATATGGTTGTGTACGCTCGTGGATTTCTAATTTATTGATAACAGATGTGTCTCTTTTTGAAGGTTTTTAGGCTTGGGCTAATTTTATGCGCCTTGTACTTGAGTCACAACCGCAGGTTGCGGTCTTTAAAAGATATTTGTACAGTATATTATTTCAATTTTGTTTCTAGCTCCCATCTTGATTCTAATCCACTTTAAAATCGGTTAACTCCGGTTTGGATCCGTCTCGGAACATGTAATAAAAAGTTTTTTCAGCTGTCTAAAAGCTTTTCGAACTTTGCCGTTCGGATTCGGCGTTAAACTGTAGGCCCCCTTTCTCTTGTGTAAATAAAGTATAAGCACACACGGCAACAAATTGAAGAAAAGAAAGAGAAGCCTGGCTGGCCCCTTTGTTGGGGCTGTATAGCCAATTTTACATTACATTTCTAGATGACGGCTTTTATAATTTCTGACATTTGGCTTTTAATCGTTTCAGGCGGCTGGATACCTGCACACACCCAATTTCCAGTTCATAGCTCAAATAATTTTTGAGTTGTGATGATGGCTGTACAGCCCGATATACTCTTAAAATAAGTGCAAAATCTTCATCGAAGTATAAAAAATTTTAAAGTCAGCACCAAAACATTTTTGAAACAAAATAAAACCAAATGTTTGGTTGTGCTGGCTCAAGGTCATCCGTCCCATCCTAGGAATGAAAAACGATAGCTCCGAAGACGGACCCCGATGTGGGTCCGAAATATATTGGGAAAACAGAAATCAAAAAACTATCGTCTTTTCATTCCTTGGATGGGACGGATGACCTTGAGCCAGCACAACCAAACATTTGGACTTAAGAAGATCAGGTCGCTAAAACCAACACATTACAATATAAAACTTCAAAAAATAATTACAAAATGTTCTTGGTTAAGCTTATGAAATTCTAAGCTTTCCCAATTTTTTCCCTTGTGTAATATCAAAAGCCAGAGAAAATGCATTTACCAAAAACCAAAGAAATCTACCCTCACTCCATAACCAAAGTGTTAGAGCCAGGAGGGAATTTGAAAAACAGATTCAACTCAAAATAATTCTCATTTTCCTAAGCACACTTTTTGGAGCTTGTATTTTAAGTCAATTTCGTCCGTAATCTAAGAAATTTTGAGCTTGAACTAACTACAATCTTGTCTTAAATTTTTCGGCCAACAGTAAGTGTGTATAAAATGTTCTTGATTCAAGAACGTTTGTTCCCATATAAATAATATTAACAGTCGTTTTTCTATTCTCGAATGTTTCGTACTTATTTAAGTACATCCAAGAATAAAACATACTTGAAATTGTAAGTACACAACCGTATAAATTCTATCCCGATAAAGCTGGAGCTCTGCCTGTTACCTTTTGAAAAGAAAATGTAAAATTATTTGTTTTTCTTAAAGAAATATTCCATCCCACTGAAAACACCTTAAACAATCATTTAAGCCACTTTTAAATATTTTTTCCAATTCAGTGTGAATGCCTTAAGAAATCCATTTAAAACGCATCAGCCAATCAACCGGACATTGTTAAGCATTGACCATGTAATTTAATTTTATTAGCATGAATAAAAAGAAATCATTGGGTGATAACCGTTAACCATTAACTCGACATTAAAAGAGGAAATGTTGTGCGCTTGCTAACATTGATATTCTGATTCCTTTTCATCTCCTGAAAGTGATGTCCCCACCATTTAAATACTTAAATTCCTCGTGCAATAATTTGTTTAATTAAAGTGCTTTTCGAAATATGATTAGGTATCGCCTGCTGGGTTGCCTGCAATTCCATAAATTGAATTCGAATTGTCTGGCGTGTATCTGTTTTTGTTGCGTATTGAAAACCATAAATAACTGGCATAAGTGGGGGGAGGGACATCAGCAACAACAACAAATGCAAACAAATAAAGTGTTGCTTGTCCAGTGTTGGGGCTGGGAATTCAACAGCAGTGCGTAGCAGTAGTTTTGGTTGTTATCGTCATTGCTGTCGGCTTGCGGTTCCATCTGCTTGACCATCCGGTTAAAGTCCCCATGGCAACTTGTGCACGGCCAGGAGGGGCAGCCTGGTGCAACGAGTGTCACGCTCTTTCGTTGGGCGTCGACTTGCTGGTTTGTTTGTGCTCCAATAACCATTAAGCGTTACAATTTGCGTAACGCTGTTGTTGTTTTGGCTGTCAGCACGCTCTTGCCTGGAAAATACAGTAATTATTTTATGCTAGCTCTTGTACCTTCTGGGCTGAAGGCCAATTTGGTCAACAATATACAAATGAAGCACACAGTGATTCATGTTATCAACATTTCAAGGGTCTAACCGAGTTGGTGTAGTACATCATTTAAAGTTTCCAATTGGCTTGGCATACCAACACACTCATGCATGCCTTTGGCCAGTTGGTTTGCAGCCAAGCCTTGTTAACTGCCTGTCCGGACCCAAAACTGGCTCCAGTTTAAGCTTGTTGGTTTGTTTTCGGCTCAATTCAAGGATGCCCGTATTTAATTTACTGTTAAAATTAACGAGCCCATAGCCAGTCATTTGGTGCCGCCCTCAGCTTGGTGTGGCAAGCCAAAACAACAATTTGGCAAACCATTTTGTAGCAAATGGTGACTGCAAATGATTAACAATGCATACGACTTGGTCACTAAGGGCAAAATAATGTAAACATACGAGGGCAGTTTGAAATGAGGGAGCAGTGTGCCGACTCTACACCATCAATTGCAAGTGCTTAGAGCAAAATAGTATATCAAATCCTTGGAATCATAGTGTACAATCGGAGAATGAAAGTGCTTGATATGCCAGAATATTTGTTCTTCCACTATGACAATGCACATGTACACTAGACTGAACGTCCCTTATATGAAAAATATTTTTTTTGGAAAATGTTCTGTTCCTCAATGCGCAAAAAATTCGTTATAATTTCTACTTAACGTAATGAAAAACAAAACTTCGAAATTTTAACGTTTAGTACTGGCGCCGTGGGTTTAAAGTTTCTTCATTAAATTTCCATTTCCCCTTTTTCATTTTACTATATCATTAAAGCAAGCTTTGGACGCCAAACGTTTCTCTTCAACTTAAAAACGGTTGCTGTGCCAGAAACAATCAATGCTGTGCCTGAATTAATACTGCTGGATCGGTATGTGACCTACCGTGAGATGAAGTGGTCCTTGGGAGTAATAGAATAAAATGTCATCCCTAATTTAGGTTTGAACTTTAAATGGTATTAATTGAGTGCTTAAATATTCAAGATTGTTTTGGTCCTTTTTTATACTTTGTATTAAAAGTAAACAGCGTATATTAAATTTGTGCAAAGTTATGTAACAGGAACAAGGAACAATTTCCGAGAATATCTATATTATAAATTTGTAGAAAAAAAATAGGTCTGAGTGTCGTGAACACTCACGATTCTTTGTTGTGAAACATGATGCTATATATAAGAGCTCTTTAAGGGCTGTTAAAGGACTATTTAGTCACTGTCAAGTCACTGTTTAGTCACTGTTAAGAAATTGTCAAGTCACTGTTTAGTCACAGTTAAGTCTCTGTCAAGACACTGTTAAGTCACTTTCAAGTCACTGTTTAGTCACTGTTTAGTCACTGTAAAGTCACTGTCAAGTCACTGTTTAGTCACTGTTAAGTCACTGTTTAGTCACTGTTTAGTCACTGTCAAGTCACTGTTAAGTTACTGTCAAGTCACTGCTTAGTCACTGTTTAGTCACTGTTAAGTCACTGTTTAGTCACTGTCAATTCACTGTTTAGTCACTGTCAAGTCACTGTCAAGTCACTGTTTAGTCACTGTTTATGTCACTGTTTAGTCACTGTTAAGTCACTGTTAAGTCACTGTTTAGTCACTGTCAAGACACTGTCAAGTCACTGTCAAGTCACTGCTTAGTCACTGTTAAGTCTCTGTCAAGTCGCTGTTAACTCACTGTCAAGTCACTGTTTAGTCACTGTTTAGTCCCTGTTAGATCACTGTTTAGTCACCTCCACTTTCCCCCCAGTATCTCTCCTCTTTCTGCCCATTTTCACTCCTCTCCCCCTGGGACACTCCGCTAAAACAACAACACAAAATATGCTGACGTCGTCACGTGACGCTGAAATCGAAATAGCCAGAGTTAGTGGCATGGTTTTCATAAACAAAAAAATGTACTTTTCCATAAATATATCTCAAATTTAGGCCAAAAATGTGTGTTTGAACGCCTATTTTATTTCATTTTGTGTCATTCTGTTGAACGGAACATTTTATGATAGAAAAATTAAACAATTAAATTCATTTAGTAAGCAGCGAAACGCGCGGGTCTACTAGTATATGATTTACTGTAATGTTTGGATGGTGAATTTAGCAAAATGTTCTTAAAAGAACAAGGGAGATTTGAAACCAACCGAAAGAGATTTCTGGGACATGGAGAATCGGTCTTAGGCTGGGAATCAAACCGAATTGTATATCTGCTCCGCTTCTGGTAGGTAGCGAAACTTAGATTCGGTGAAAGGTTCTAACAGTATTTCGGTATTTCTGTATTGGGACCTTGTTTTTTATTTCGGTATACCGGTACGTACCGGGAAAGAATCAAAAAATGTTTCCATCTAGTTTCATCGCGTCAACGTGTCATGTGAACTTACTACAGAAACGATTGGCCCAAATACATTTAAGCAAACTAAAGCTTTTACTTCTTATAAAATAGTCTTATGGTTAAGTATCCTTCTGAAAAAACTCAAACTGGGAAAGCTACCCGACCAATATGCAAAATTTATAAAAAATTTCCAATGCTCTGAGAAGCTTATAAATTTTTTGAAATTTTTGTTTCTATATTTTATTTATATTGAAGACAAATCTTTCAATTAATCGTTTAAATAGATGGTCCGTCTTATTTCAGAGTAGATTTGCAATAGACGTGACGCACAAATAATGTTAAAATACTGTTTGCACTGTACTGTACCCACAGCTAAAAAAGATTTTCTGTAATATCATTTCAGTGTATTTACAGTGGATATACCGATAATTGACAGTTTTGCGAATTTGGATATTTGATATCATTGATTTTAATAAATTTAAAAAAAAAATGCAGTGTCTCGAATTGCTTTTCAATCAGCATGTTCTTCAGATTTTGAGAAATATTAACCAAACATTATCACTGAACACAATGTCTATTTGGAGGACTTTGAGACAAGCTGGAAAGAAAAAGGTTGCACCCACAATGCTGACAGCAGTTGTTTGGTTGAAGTTTTGCTCACTCTACAGCCTCTAGTTGGTAAACTGCCCTCTCTTATCTATATTAAAATTTTAATTTTGTGCTATTTTAGGAAAATGTCAAAAGCCCGTATTAATTAACCAGCCAAAATTTAACACAAAATCAATAACTTGCCAGGATCAGCTACTACCACCCCCCCGTTCCCCATTACTTTACCCAATGGAGCTATCAATGGGGCAAACAATGAGCCCGCAACCCGTAATCAAATTATACACAAAACAAATCGTGTGGTATAATTATACTTGTCTAACAACAACAAGCATCAATCACAATTTTAGTAACTAAATGTGGAAAATGGCATAAACCAGACCGAGGCAGGCAGGTGATAAAACAAATTGCCGTGGAGTAGGTCAGGCGTATGCCCACCTACACATGGAAATTCCATGGACTGGGCCTTTTGCGTGTCAACAAGCAATTTCCTCACAAAAAACACAACTTTGTTGCAATAGGCAAATACAGAAACAACAACAACAACAAGACAGCAACAGTTTGTCGACCGCCGTTTTGTTGTTATATTATTTTTTTACGATAATATTAAGTTGAACCGTCGGATGGGCGGATGGGATTGGGGGTAGGCAGGCAATCAGCATAAAGTGCTGGCCATTAAAAATATCAGGCCGCATAATAAAAACGCCGTTTCGCAACGGAAGTGTCAAGCAGGAAGAGAAACGATGCGAACGCAGGGCTGAGGTTGCCAGCCAAATCAAATAATAAAACCATAAAACTCGCCACAACAATTAAAAAAAAGACTTCAGCATTATTCTGCCGCATTGTGTTGCCTACATTTTCGAGCCGAGCGTTAATGCATTTTCAGGGGGCTTATCGCCTGGCCGCGTCCTCACTGAAAAATTGCAATTTAATGAAGCTTGCCGTTAGCCGCAATTAAGCGACAATATGGCGGCCCTCACCGCACTTCACCTTAGTGCGATTTGCTTTTGCTATTTTTTGGCTGATAAGTTTATAATTGTTGCACAATAAACGCGACTTGATTTAACTTTAATGGCATGTGCGAGCAAGCGTTGTGACGAGCCAAAGCAAATAAAGTCAATGGGTGACAACTCAAAGTGCATGAAAATGAGAGACCAGAGAGGGCAAGTCAATTGAAATGCAGGGTCCAAGAAGCACAAGGGAAGGGGGACAACTGCCAGGCAAATTGGCTATGCAAACTGCAAAATTGCTGCTTCAGTGAGCAGCGACAAACAAGAAAAATCACAGAGAACTTCCTTAAGGCCATCAGACTTTCCTTGCAATAAAAGAGAGAGAAAGAAATTGAAAATAAAAAAGAACAGCGAAGAAAATATAACATTTTCTTTCTGCTTCAGTCCCACTTTAGATTTATTGATTGTCTCAACACATTTTTGTCCTGCAGTCCCAGCAGTCTCCAAAGTCAACTGCAAGTCTTTGCTTATTGCTGTTGGAAAAGTTGCAGCTACAACATTCCAGCTGATGACAGTGCGGGGACTGAAACACAACGAAATTGAATATACCCTCACGCAAACTTCTCAAATATCTAATATGATTTGAACAACTTTTTTCCGTTTTTGGCTTAAAACAGAGATGGGCGCGTTGCGACGCTCACAATGCACAATGAGCAACCTAATGACAATGAGCCCACCCCCTCGTGTGCATTGTGAGCTCGCGACGCGCCCATCTCTGGCTTAAAATTATGAGATTTAGCAATTTTTTGTAATGATTTCACCAAATTTCAGTTGCCCTTTTAGTATTGGTTGAGCATGGAATTCGAACTTGAGAATTACTGGAGAATGTCAACCGGATTCTGGCTCCGGCTGCCGGCCCCCATACCAGCTCTCATACCAGATTTTATATGGGATGTCATGAAATCCGGACACCGCCGCCAGCGGTGAGACAAAAGCGTCCAACCGAGCGGAAGGCTGTTTGGGTAAGCCTTATGGCGGGCGGTATGGACTATACATAAACCAGGCGTTTTTATCACCCAAAAGACCAAAAGAAAAAAATATATTTCGTTTTTTCACTTTGATATACAATATATACTTTTGATTCAATACATTACCACCAACCACCGCAACATCACAACACATTTTTAGAATGTGTTGAAAGAACTCTGAAATTTTTTTTTTTTTATAAACATACCATTACTGGGATTTGAACACGGGACCGTACGCTTCTCAGTCGAATGCTCTAGCTCAGTGCTACTTTTGCAAAGATCAAAAGCCGAACATAATGTGCTATATGCTCGAATATTTGACATATTTTATTAAGTTCTCATTCTTCGGTCTTGGCGTCATAACCATATACAAATGCTCTTCATCAGTTCATTCTCAAACTTAAGAAAAATTTTGAACAATGATATCCAAAAGAAACAATAAGTACAACGTGGCTGATCATGCCATCATAGGTACATTTGTTGAGAAAAGGTGTACCAACATAAAAAAAGGGTACACCACCAAATTTAAAAGTTGGTCTTTTTTAACAAACCTTATATTTGCTTCTGTTATTCCCATCATATAAGACGGTTCCAAATCATCCAAATCAGTAAAAGACTTAATTTCTATCTCAGGGATCAACAAAGGGGAACGACATATAATTTGCAAACTTTAGATATTGCCAAATGGTTAACAAAAATGTTGCCGTTCGTGGTGCAGCAGGAAGTGTGTTTGCCTTCTGTGCGGGAGGTTGAGTGTTCGATCCCGCCTCGGAACAACTAATAAAAAGTTTTTCATTCTTTAAAAACGTTTATACAACCGCGGTCTTACATTTTCTGTGTACACTCTGGTATTGCTATACGCATCGGTCTGGCGGATGGTTATCCTTAACTGACTTGCCGGGTGGTTAACCGAAATGGCCATTCCGATGGTTGTTCCAAATCGCTTGGCGGATAGCTGACATTTCAAGTATAAGTTCTGATATTGCTGAGCGGATCGGTCAGTCCGATGTTTACCGTTAGCCGAATGCCGGATAGTTATCCGAAAATGTGCTGGCCTATGGCTGTTCCGAAATTGCCTGGCGGATGGTTGGCATATTATGTTTAACCTTTGGTATTGTTGTGCCGATCGGCCTGTCCATTGGGTTACCCTTAGCTGAATGCCAGGTGGTAAGTGGTAAATGACCTGGCCGATGGCAGTCCTAAAACCGCCTGGCGGCTGGCTGACAATTTATGTGCGAACGTCGGGCGTTGCTGTGCTGATCGGCCAGTCCGATGATTACACCTTAGCAAACTGCCGGATGGTTGACTTAAATTGTATGAGCGTCTGGGGGTACTGTGCCAAACGGGTCACCGGATGCTTTGCTTTTGGCAGCACCCGACACAAAAAAACTACAGGGAAATGTGAAAAATCTAAAAATTTGCATCAGCAACAAAGCTCTTTTCTGGTTAAATAGATACCTAAGGAAACTAAATTGCCTTATTTTGTGTGAAGAGCATCCAGAAGCATTGCAAGAAATGCCAATACATCTCGAAAAATGTACTATTTGGTGTGTATTATGGGTCGGCCTTATTATTGAACGTACTTTTTTTTTTAAATGAGGAAGGCTCGAACGTTACTGCGAGTGGAGAGCGCTACCCTGCAATGATTACAAACTTTTTTTTGGCCACAATGGAAGAGCTGGACCTTAGCTAACATGTGGGTTCAACAAGACGGTGTCACATGCCACACAGCCCGCTAAACAATGGCCCAATGGAGAGGCGAGTTCGGTAGAAAATTTATTTAACATTGCGAGCCAGTCAATTGGCCACCCAGATCGTGCGATATAACGCCTTTAGACTATTTTTTGTGGGGCTATGTTAAAAACTTGGACTCAGCGTATGAAAAAATTTATTTATCGAAATGAAAACGCTTGTAGATTCATAACTAAAATGTTTGCATAATTGCCTGCTTGCAATTTTCAACATCTAATTCCCCACTCCGGTCATATATATAGCGCATACGAAATTTGCGAAGAAAATATCAAAAGTGTTGGCCTTTTGAAATCAAAGGGACACATAGTTAATTTTAAATGACTTTTGTCTTGATTATACGTTGAAATTGGTAATATCAACAAGAAAAATCATTAAATCAACAATTTTTAGTCAAAAACGAAAAATGTTACATTTACAATTTTTTTTTTTTTTGTGTGTATAATAATAAAAGGCTACTACTAGGTGTTATTTCAAACAATGACAGCAATTGAAATGAACTAATAACTTCGTTGTTAAAATTTGTATTTGGTGAAGGTGTATGATAAATATCTTTCAAAAAATTTGAGGCCTCGTTTCGCCCATTAAAAATTTAAATAAAATTTTAGATTTTCACAATTCTTAATTATATAGCAAGTATTAGCTTTGGGAGTGCTGAGACCATTTTCTTTACATTTTACCGGTTTGGGGTCCGCTCTAATAATCCACCAGCTTGCACTTTTTGTTTGTTTTGGACAGATATTAACGATTTGTTTGTGGTTTTTACCCGCCGATAATCGTCTATCCAATTTAGCAAGCGCTTCAGTCCGTCGAAACGAAGTATTATTTTGTAAGTGCGAATGCGAAATCTTTATGTTTCCTGATTAAAGATAAATGTAAAGATTCGCGTTTTATCAAAGATTTATAGATATTATAGATGACGCATGTGAACCAAAAAATTATTGTTTTTGGGAGCTGACATTGGATCCCAATTTTTGGTTCGCGCTTTACGAAGATACATATATTGAATGTAAGCAATACGTTTTCTAAATGAGCTATACGGCTAAAAAACAATTTTTCTTAGGAGCTGACATTGGAACCCAAGAAAATAGTTTTTGTATGAGATGCGGAATCTATATACAATATATAAAAGAGTTCAACCTGACTGACTGACTGGTGACCGTCGCACAGCCTAAACCAGGGGCGCCCAGAACATGCTTACCAGCGCGTCAGAACTAATACAAATGCACTAAATATATTTCAAACAGTAACAACAAAAGGAGAGAGAAAGAGAAACCCGATTTCTGCTTGTGTGTGTGAGTGGTCGCTGCTACGCAGATCTGCCTTAATAGCGCAATGCAATTTGTTGGTGCATTCGAGTTTGCGAGAGACATCGGAGAGAGAGAGAAGAGAGGCACATATGATGTTGTTGTTGCAGGTCTGAGCGCGGCAACAACAAAACGCAGCGCACGCATATGATTTTGTTTTTGCTATTTGTTGGCTTATGGCATGCGTAAAGTCTATACGCGCAGGCTATTCCTTTGCGTACTACAACAACACATGCGTGCTTTGCGGAATGGCTGTGGGCACCCCTAGGCCCTAAACCATAAAAGATAGAAAGCTGAGTTTTACACAGTAGTTCAATCTTATGCTGAAAGTGAGTACTAAGATGGGGTTTTGGAAAATTCCACCCGGAAAAGTCGGAAAAGCGTCGGAAAATTTTGTATGGGAAAAATTTTATTTTTCATCCGATTGACTTGAAACTTGGTTTGAATGCAAAGTACTCGAAATCATTCGACCCGTGTTTTCCCGATTTTGGAAAATCCGGCCACGAGGAAAATGGCCGGAAAATTCTGCATGCAAAAAAATTATTTTTCTTCCGATTGGCTTCAAACTCGGTTTGTAAGGACAGAATACGAAATAGTTTGAAATGAGATTTTCCGAAGTTGGAAAATTTGACCTGACGTTCGGAAAATTCCAGGAAAATTCTGCATGAAAACAACTATTTATCATCCGATTGGCTTGAAACTCGGTTTGTTAGGAAAGAATAAGAAATAAATTGAAATGTGATTTTCTGATGTTGGAAAATTTGACCCAGCGGTCGGAAAATTCAAGGAAAATTCTGCATGAAAAAACAATTTTTCACCCGATTGGCTTGAAACTCGGTTTGCAAGGACAGAAGTCGAAATAATTTGAAATGTGATTTTGCCATGTCGGAAAATCTGCCTAGGCGAGAAAACGCCCGGAAAATTCTGAATGCAAAATAGCTATTTTTCATCCGATTGGCTTGAAACTCGGTTTGTATGGATAGAATACGAAATATTTCGAAATATGATTTTTCGAAGTTTGAAAATTTGACCTGACGGTCGGAAAATTCTGAATAAAAACAACTATTTTTCATTCGATTGGCTTCAAAATCGATCAAAATGAAAATTCATTTGTGATTTAATTTTCCTATGTTGGAAATAACGCCGGGATGCCCACTGGGAAGTGAATGGGATGTGAGTGGTTTATTGTTTTGGAAGTGGGTGGAAAGTGGGTGGTAAGTGGTTGTGAAGTGGGTGCAATGTGGCGGGAAGTGGGTGGGATGCGGGAGGAATGTGGGTGTGAAGTGAGTGGGAACTGGGGAAATTGGGTGTAAAGTGGGTGGACTGTAGGTGGGAAGTGGATGGGATGTGGATGGGATGTGGATGGGATGAGGGCGGGAAGTGGGTGGGATGCAGGTGGGAAGTGGGCGAGAAGTGGGCGGAATGTGGGCGGAAAGTGGGTGGGAAGATTTGTGGAAACTGGGGAAATTGGGTGTAAAGTGGGTGGGATGGGTGGACTTTAGGTGGGAAGTGGATGGGATTTGGATCGGATATGGGCGGAAAGTGGGAAGGATGTGGGTGAGATGTGGGCGGGAAGTGGTGGGAAGTAGGAGGGAAGTGGGTGGGATGTGGGCAGGATGAGGGCGGTATGTGGGCGTGATTGTGGCGGAAAGTGGGTGGGAAGTGAGTGGGAACTGGGTGGAATTGGATGTAGAGTGGATGGGAGGGATGGGGGTGGGAGTTGGAGGAAAAACCTATCAGCAAAGAGCATACTGTTGAAGGCGCAGCGAAGCGCGTCGGGTTATTTGCTAGTCTATTTATATAGTGTCTTTGGATGTATGCACATTTGTTAGAAATAATGCATCGATGCATCGATGTTTCTCCAGCTCTAATATGTATAGCACATTTAGTTCGGCTTCTGATCTTAGCATCAATAGCACTGAGCTAGAGCATTCGACTGAGAAGCTTACAGTTCCGAGTTCAAATCCTAGTGAAGGTGGTATGATTATAAAAAAAAGACATTTAAAGGATGTGATGTTGCTGTGGTAATGTTTTGAAATAAATGTATATGAAATGGAGAAAACAAAACATTTAATTTTCCTTTTGGCCCTCCGGCTTTAATGACAACCCGTATAAAATCTGGAAGGAGAGCTGGTATGGTGGCCGGCAGCCGTAGTCAGTAACTGGCTGACATTCCAGAAATATACCCAAGCAAAGTGTATTTAAACAGCTTTTCTTATATACTTGATAAATAGAAAAACATAAATATAACCAAAATAACGATAAATAGTAAGAAAACGTGAAAAAGTCGGTATATGAAATATTTAATATAAAAACACTCAATTTTTATTAAATATTGGTTATTGGACTTTTCCTTTAGGTTTTGGTTTTTAGGTTCCTAATTTTGGGGTTCCTAAGGGTTCCTAATTTTTGAGTTCCTGATTTTAGAGAATGGACGAGAAGTTGTAGACAGAAGGAGGCGAACGAAGACAGACGTTCTAAATAGAATGGGAAAGACAAACCCGTATTGACATTGTAAATAGTAAACCCGTGTGTAAGTCAAATCGTCGCTAACAAAGAATGGATCAAAAAAAAAAACATTTTTATTTTGGTTTTTAACAAAAATTTTGACTTTTAAGGCCTATTACCAGCACTCCGGAAAATTTATTTCGTTACAGTATTTTATATAATTAGAAACACTTTGGCTTTGCTTCAATGTTCATGTGTTTTTAGAAAGTTTTTCTATTTATCTGAAATACTGTAACGAAATAAATTTTCCGGAGTGCTGGATATAGGCCTTAAATGGAAAAACTTTTGTTTGAAAACCAAATACAGAAATTCACCAAGTTTATTTGTTTGTATGTGTATTCAAAAGACGTATTAATATGTACTATCATTAATAGTTTCTATACATTTTTTTATTATAGTTTATGCTGATTTACCTTCCATTTATCAATCTCTAATACGTTGCATTGTCAGGGACTTTTTGACGAATGTGGACCAAATAGCGGAGCATTCTAACTTTTAAATAGAACTTCACATCTAAAATTCGCCAAAAAATTTTGAAATCTTTTGGGTTCGACCCAACTTTAAGCTTTTCTGCATATTCGAACGTTCGACTGGTTTTAGACTATATGTAAAATGTGTCAAATATTATGTTCTGTGTTGATTTCCTCGGTGCTGCAAGGGTATTTAGACTTGGCTGCCCCAAAGTTGACGTTTCTCTAATTTTTTTAAGTATATGTATGTACATAAGCTTACAACACTCTTTTCGAATATTTCTGTCCGCTTGTCTTTATGCTTTTTTTTTTGTTCAACGTTTTTGTGCAAACTTCTTGCAGCAATTTGGATTGAAATTCTTTTGTGTTTACAACGGAATTTCGTTTTTATTTTATTTTTGTGCGTTCTTCTGCTTCTTCTATTTTACTGTTTGCTCTGAGCTATTGGAAGCCATAAACCCCGAAGGAAGGCAAGCATTTGATTTGCCTTAAATTCAAGTCTTAAAGCATCACTCATACGCCACGTGGAATGCTCAGTAGAATCACTTTTTTTTTAATTACACTCATTTCTGTTTGCCTTTCCATGTTTACATTTTAATAAATTTCACTCTGTCCTGCTTCTGTTTGGTATTTGTCATCATCTGAGCTGTTGGCTTTGTTGCTTCGCTAACGATTTTCGCTGCGCGTAATGACTTTTTGTTTCCGGCTGCTTAAGTTTTGCACTGCAGGAGCAGTCACAATTACCATTGCCATTTAATTAAAAATTGCAGAATAATTATTTTTCCTTCGCGCATCTTTCTTTTCGTCTCGGACGTGCATGCAGCGTGCAAAACTTTCCCATAAACAAAAGCGCGCTCTGGAGCTTGCAAAAATCTGCAAATTAGCACAAATGCAGCTGCTGTGTGGACAGGGAAAGGAATAAGAAAAGAAAGTTTTCAATTACATTAAATCCGCCCGCAAAAGTTGTCGGCACGCACAGTTGACAATTTATTGTTTGTCTAGTGTGGCCCCTGAGCTTTGTCCAAATGCGTTAATAAAAAATGTAAAAAATGGCTGGATTTTCATCATTAACACAGCAAGTTGGGAAACTTCATCCTTGATATTTCCACAGGTGTGCTCCGTTTACGTGACGTTGTGTAACTTTTGGGCCTACACGAAAGTTTGCCAACGCTTAAGTTGAAGGGGGGCAAAAACTTTTACACCCCGAAAGACAAATTACACTTTAAGTCTTATACTTAAATTTAAGCAAAATAGTTGACTACCTATATGCTGACAAATGCTGTCAATATATCAACGGCCGACCGTAAGTGAAGGAACGATTTATAATGCAGCAACTGCAGGAGAAGCTGCAGGGCAATAAGCTGAAATGGCAGACGGCATTCATGCGATGCCTGCCTAAGTAGCTGCTTGCCTTCGTATCGCGACGCCTCTCGCGAACCCTCTCGTCTCAGTCTGACACTTGATGTGCATATCTTACAATGTATATATAATGCATATTTTGGCAACATTATACTCAACGCTTAATACTTTATACTTATTTTGTTGCCACAACTTGCACCAGAGCACAGTGGGTCAGCAACACAATATTTTCAACAAAAATCACATTATCTTTTTGATGGTGAAGCAGGTTAAATACCACGTAACCCTTTTAATGTTGACAGAAAATTGTTAACTATTTCTTTGCAAATAAACTAAATAAACACATTTGGTGAAAATTTCGACCTCTTTTTAGAGAAATGCTCTTAAACGTCAGTTGAAATTTTTTGAAAGAGCAGCAAAAAAATAATTTTCCATTTTCGTTAGAGATACCTGGGAGTACACCTTTCATTTCATCAGTATTAAGGGTCTACTATTTTCTTTTCATGTTTGCACTACAGAGTAATCTTTACTTTGGTTCAAAGTTCCTTATCTTATTTCCAAATATATCATTGGAGATCTTTTTCCCCTCGGAATATCTGCATAGGTTATTGTTCTTCCCTATTAATTTCACGGAAACTGTTAGTTTCGAGCGTAGTTAAAATTACAAACCAATTGGAATGTTCCCATAAGGATAAAGAGTAGAGGAAAAAAGCAAACGGTCCCAATTCTCAATTTTATTTTTATTGAAATAGTCCATAAAGTTTAGATTTTTGGAAATTTCAGCTTAAAGTGGCTTAAATGCATATTGTGTTTTACCTGATTTAAATATACAAAATATTTCAGAAATCAGTCATTTAGTTTTATATGAGATTACTTACACAAATTTACTTTAAGTAAATCAGATTTTATTTTTTTGTAGCCAGGTCCTCAATGTTTTTAAAAGCCTTTGAAATGGTTATATCATTATCAGAAAAGCAGTCGCGCAGTGAATCTAAATTTAGTAGTGCCTCTTTGGTTGTTGGATTTTTTTTTTTTTTGAATTTGATTAAAATATTCATCTTCAACTAGACTTTTATTTTCTTCCAAAAATAATTTTCTTTTTCCGAAATAATTCCAAAACAGGCCAATTCATTGTCACATTAAATGGATTCGGAAATGGATCTATATTAAACCTTTTAGTATAAGACTTTGCTCGAAGTAGCTTGTACGGAAACACCAATGAAAGGCATTGCTTCTGGGTGTTGAATCCTTTTGGATATTTTTGCTTGCTTTTGAAGCATCCGTTTGACAGATTCTTGTATGTAGTACCATCTAGTTTCATCGGCTTTAAAAGTGCAGCCTGGAGTAAATTTGTCCAGAATATGCAGTTGATCTAAAATAAAAGCTTTGTTATTTTAACTGGATTATTGCACCAACGTCAGCTCCGATCTGGCGCATAGTCATTATTTTGGTTTATGTTGAACTCTGTGCCAAGACGGGTTCACTAACAATTCAATTTTGACAACGGATTTGGTTAAAACAACATAAAAATGGTGACTCCAAGTGTACATGTGTGATTTTTCTGTTCCTTTTCCTAAAAATATTGGGTAAAGCTGCAGACGCTTATTTTATCCTTCGCAGGCAGCATCTTTTAAATTTTGTTTGTTTCGCTGTTAGAATATACCGTGACATTCTTGCTTTTGTTATATCAAAGTCATTTGTTGAGCTCCCGGGAACATTGTTAGAATATTTGCTTACGACCGATTTAAAAATTATGTAGAAATTTCAATTTTGGTGAATAATGTTAGCTTACCATCGATATTTGCATATAAGCGATTTGCATACTAGCAATTGAATTCTTTTATAAAAATTGGACATAATGCTCTAAAATGTTATTTTTTGCACATAACCGGTATTTATATTAGAAAATAGCTTTTACACATACGGGCACCTTCACCAGCTATTAGCGCCAGCTGTGAAGTAACTAACCATGAAAAAGCTTCTCAAAACTTTGCTTTTCGGATTCGGCATTACACAGTGCGAAAAATTATAAGCAATTACTGTATTATAAGAGATTACTGTATAGCCAATTTTACATTTAACAATAGTTCTACGACATTTTTAAACGGAAATATATTATTTTTGAAAGTGTGTATGCAATAACTAATTACGGACCTACTGGTCGTTATTGAATGCCCCCTGAGGGCGTTATGGCACTTTTGTGTTTGGAAGAAAATAAAATAACACAAATCATTAGGTATCATAATTTTAGAGTAAAAAGGGTTTACTAAAGTCGTGCAAGTGTATGTAAGAGGCAGAAGGAAACATTTTCTACAACAAAACGTATAAATGTTAATGATCAGCATCATCAGCCGAGTCGACATAGCCCGTCAGTCTGAATAAACACCTAGATCTAAATAAGGTAGAGCAACCGAATTTGAAATGTAGACTTCTATTGTCTGCACACAGATCAAGGTTTATCTTTGAACGGTCATTGTAGGCAAAGACATTTCTCCAAAGTGTCGAAAAAACAATGTAGACATTTTATACATATTGGCAGTGGCCTACGCAGGAAAAGAAATAAGTCTTCGAAAAAAGGTTTTGTGCGGTGAACTTCATAGAATCATAGTGAGTCACCGGAACAAAAAAGTCGATATGCACTTAAAAGTAATATGCTTCCCAAGGCAAAAACGAAATGTTGAATGTTGCCCACCAAAACGTAATTTGCGATTTTGCACAAAACTTTTTTGTTAATTTTATAAACAATTTCAAAAATCGTCACAAAACGGAAAAAGGGTTTTTAAAAAAGGAATTTCTCAGGTTTGGTTAATCGGACAGTTTTCAAGTTGATATTGGTAAAAAGTATTTTACTGTATCTACTCAAATTATAATTTTATAGATTTTTAAATTATTTAATAATATTAAGTAATTGTTGCTTAAAATTATTTATAATTTTTACTTAGTGTTAACCACCATGATATAGCTTCTAAGGATATACAATTTATTGCCCTAAGATGGAAACTTTTATAGTTTAAAAGATATTAATTTTTGAAGTTATAAACAAATAAATATATGCCTTTAAAGAATGCTTTGCCACGCAGTCAGTTTCAAAGCTATATGACTGAAACTTGGTAAGTGGGCTACATCAAGCTTTTCAAAAATGTCAACATCACGCAGGTCAGACGTCTATATCATATAGCTGTCATACGAATGCTATGATTAATTGCGTTTTGTTGTGGATGAGGGGGACCAGAGTTTTCAAAGTATATTATACCACAACCAAATTCAGCATTACTATATTAGCTGGTTCTAGGTCTAGTTATGTTTGCACATAACTTCAAAAAGCAGGAACACAGCACACCACAAAGGAGGCTAGTTGATCATACAGCTGTTTTATTGGTATCTCTACCAAATCATCAGTGACTTGTGCCTACTTGTACTGGCCCCAACGACTCTAATCGTTTGGGAATTCCTAAAAAAAAACGATACCTAGAGCCAGCGTAATATAGATGGTTTGACTATCATAGAGGTCGTGAAAACACACATAAAGCGAAATCTATACCGCTTAGTTACTTCAATACTGGAATAACTCAAAATAATCCATTTTGAGAAAAACGCGTTTAAAGTTCTCAATGGGTTTATTCAGAAAAAAACGATTCTTTTAGTTCCGAGTTGATCTAGTAAAATATTATTAATATAAAATGCTCATTAATAAAACTTCAAAATATGATGTTTTAACTAAAAAGCCGAAGTATGTTTGCACAATATCGACTGCTAGACAACTGAGATATGACGCTCTTGCAATTGCATGAAAATGAAACTGTAAAATTATATTTCGACATATTTTGATCTCTCTTGAAAAGTATAAGAGATATCAATATGAAAATTTTTATAACAAAAAGGACACAATACAGCGTATAATTCTACATATTCAAGTCAAAAATCGTATTTTTAGAGTTATGCCAGTATTGAAGTAAGTGAGCGATATATTAAAATTTAGGTACAGCACAAATGCCTTTTACCATCTTAAAAATGTTTAAATCTCGGGGCAGACTGAGTGATAGTACAAGAATTAACAAAAGTCGTGCGATTTTATTTCACAAACTCACATAGCAGAAAACATAGAAGACTTTGGCGGAATGAGAAGAGCGAATCGCCAGATTATGGCACCAAAAAAAGAGCAATATTTCGAAAATTTATTAAAATTCAAATTTCACAAGCGGTTTCCGTAAATACAGACTGTATGCACAAAATTTTTTAACAAATTTTGGCAATGAATCGATTGCGGATTCTAACTCGTCCGATTTCGGTAAGAGTTATATTTTACAGAAAACAGTAATGGCTTGCTAGTCCGATTGCTGTACAGGGAAAAAAACTTGAGGCCAATATAAATGCCTTGATTGGCATTTCGGTTTTATCTCTGGTGGTAAGAAGAATATAAGTTTATTCACAAACCGCACAATTAATAAACATTGAAAAACTTTACCTTTAAGTATAACATAATTTCGAATCAAGAAACGTTGTAACCGTCAGTTGTATTTTGCTATTGCATTTAAGATCTGTGGTTAAATCGCTCAACAATTCTAATGTTTCTTATTTATTTGACATTTGACGAAAAGAATTCAAATTCTTCTTCTCTCTCTTTGCATTATGCATTAAAAATATATTTCATTATGGGCGGGGGGAGGGTGGGTTTAACCCCCAAGATCCATCCAATGTCCATTGGTGTAATGGTTAGCACTTTGGACTCTGAATTCAGCGACTTGAATTAGCTGTTACTATCTATACGTAAGTCGGTTGATAGTTTGTAGGCACAATTCCAATTCGTTGCCGATTTTAACCAATTATGTGTGAGGCTTTTGCGTGATGTAAAAGCTTAGAATAGAGTAAAAAGTGTCCGCTAAGGTCTTGCAAATGTATGCAACAAGCAGAATGAATCATTTCAGACCATATAAACTTTATATTATAAAGTATATTGATCTCGATCAGCAACAACAGCCGAGTCGACATAGCCCAGCCCGTCTCTCCGTTCGTCCGTCTGACCGTCTCACAGTGGCGCCATTTTAGTATTTTCGTTGCGAAAATCATAACTTTTCAACCAATAAAGAGAATTAAAATATATAAATAGCAATGAAACTTAAAACTTACATAAATATTCGCAATATATTTGATCCCTGAAATTTTCATCAAGGTGGTATAATAAATAGCCGCGTTGAAAAATGTTGCATACTTTTCGGATGTCCCCCCTCAGAGACACTATTAGACATTTCTTCTCATGAGTAACAGGTATATATCCAAGTGGGTTTGAGCTGACATTAACTAACGCTTTCGCTTTTTAGTTATAGAGGAAGACCCAATTAGTGTGCACGATTACGTGCCACAACTAAACAGTCTGACCGTTCTTCTTAAAACCACCAAATAACACCAACCAACAAAATAAAATATATAAGCTCTCAGCGACTTTGGCCTATGACTTATTAGCTGACCCATGTATGCTATATTAAAATTATTCAGCCTCAACTTAATAGCTTAAAAACTGTCAGCTTTCCTGTTTATCTGGTATACAAGTTGTCCAACAAATCGGATTGCTGGCCCACTGTGCAGTTGGACCGAAGAAGTAGAAGGCTACACATTTTATTTTCTGGAGGATAAAGTTTGGTTGCTTCAGCTTCTGCCTCTGCTGCTGTCGTATGATAAACTGGGCTGCACTTAAGCTTGCCTTGCATGCGAGTGCAACTATGTATGTACTTGTGTATTTACTGGTACTTTTACTGAAAATTCAATTTTGTGCGCCGCATGCGTCGCTGGCATGTAAGTAGCTTAAAAGATAAATAAATTGCATTTGCCTTCTCCCTGAGGCCGGACGAAAAAAACTAAACAAATAAATACATACATACAAGTCCTGGTCAGCAACCGCACAAGCTTAAGATTTACGACACGGTTTCACAACTACAATCCATCTGTAATGTATGCGGTGGCAGCCACCGCATAAGGTCTTTTGCCAACAGCAGCACGATCAACTACAATGACTAAAAGGGCAAAAACGCAGCTCTTCGCGCTGAAGTATGCTTTTCATCAAAACACTTAATTTGCATAATTTGGTGAAGAGTCTGTGGTGGCGCGGCAACAGCGCTGCACAGCGAGCACTGAAAAACTACTGCGCAATTACATTACGCCAGCTTTAAATAAATGAAATGCAATTGCCACGACAATATGGCAAAAACTAAGACGAACAATATGGAAAGCAGAAGCCTTTTCAATTTAGAGTTATTCAATTTACGTGCAAATCCCGCACTTTGCATTTATCTTTGCGCAGACAAAGCATTTTACGTCAGGTAGAATACTAAATGCATTTTATTGCAAATCAGCCTAATGCACTCAATGGCTTTGGCTTTGGCCCTGATGCACAAAAAGAGGCCCGAAGCAACAGGCGAGCATAAATAGGTAAGTGGATAAAAGGCAGGAAAAGGAGCAAATAAGAATGGATTTTTGCATCACATTTAATCTCTTGGTAAAGGTACCTTTTATGGTAGCTTCTAACTAGGCACTGCAAGGCTTCAATTTCTGATAATTGAATTTTTGGCAAAATGCGAAAGGAAAATGTGGTTTTCTTGCAGTCGTTGGAAAATTGTGGAAAATGGATGTTAGCTTTGTGTCTGTAGAAACAATTGTTGTCTTCATGGTGATAATGAATAGATTGTCGTTTCTAGAGGCATGTCGATTTTGAATAGTTTCTAGAGAGAGAGAGAGAAACGTGGGTATTATCAGCGCATATTGTCCTTAAGCTGTATTCTGCTCCAGCATAGAAAATAATTTCTGTTGGGAAACAGATCGGTGGCAGCGCTTGACTTAACAAACCAAATCAGCTTGACACATTCTGTCAAACGTTATTACTAGACAGCGGATTTAGCATATTTTAAAACAGATTTTAATCCTAGTAGGCAGTAAATTACTATTGGGAAGTAAATTTTTAAACAAATTTGTTGTCATTTTGGGTACTCTATTTTGACCTACTGGGATCAAAATCTGTTTTAAAATATAATATGCAAAATCCACTGTCTAGTCATTACACACTACGTGGCATGGTAACCATCGGTCTAGAATTTGGTAAGAACGATTCGCTGTTAAAAACTTCTACTTTGAGTACGAATAGTTCTTAACTTCGAAATTGAAAGGTAAAAATTCAAAAATAGAAATAAAATTCTTGATTCAAGAAAAAAAGTTTTAAAATAATATATTTAAACTTTTTGTTATTGTCATGTGTCTCCCTTCTTATTACCTAACTTTTGGCAAGCAACCTATCAGTCTACCTTCTTTAAGTTCGTGAACCAGAACTTTTTCAAAAAATAAGTTTTTTTTTTCATTTTTGACTTGTGAATATAATACAAAACTTTTTTCGTAATGACAAAAGTAAGTATGAGGGAAATATCTTTGGTCAATTGCCTTTTGGATAGAAATATGTTTTTTTTTTGGTAAAAATTTCTTTTTGGTTATGTAACAGCACCAAAAAAAAGGAAGATATGGGGGGTTGTGAGCCACTTTGAAAAAAGTCGACTTTCAAAGAGAATACTGCAATGACGCGCAATAAAACAGAGGAAAAACTCTCCAAAGAAGTAAAAAAAACTTGAAAAAGGCAAACAAAAGAAGAGCCACAAGCAAAAAGTGCTCGTATATAAAAGAAAATAAGCCTGATGCCGTCAATTAATTTTCACTCTTCATAGATATTTCTTAATTCAGAATATGAGAAAAAATTTTCATTTTTTTATTTGATAAAGAATAATGGCTTAAAAAACACGAATTTTGAACTTTTAGATAGGTGGCTCACAACTCCCCAAAAATTTTCGAAACGTCAAAAAAATCACTTTATTTTCAATATGAAATAAAAAAACCCTAAATTCTATTTTTTAAAACTTTCCTCATGAAAGTTTTGTGCACCTTTTACCTAAAATACAAAACTTACAGAACGAAAAAATATTGATTTTTGGCGAAGTTATGTTCGAAAAACAAAACTATGATCACAGCCCCCCACTCTCCCCTACTTAAATTAAGCATATTCAGGTCTATTGAAGTTTTGAAACTGAAAATTCTTGATTCAAGTACAAAAATTCTTGATTTTTCTTTCAGTGGACTAAAGTTTGGATGTAATTGGCCAACTTTATATGCGGCGCCACACAAACTGTCTGAAGCACTGCACAAAATTATTTTATTTGCTTATAATTCCTCGACTGTTATTTTGAGCGTTTCCCAAAATGGGTGGATCGGTAACCAATGCTGATTACAAGATATATATGTATATCCGAATAATCTTCCTACAAAAATTGTTTGTAGTTAAGATACAGATGTAGGTAAAGAGAACAAATATCAAAATTGGAACCTTTTGCTCTTTCCATCTCTTAGATATGAGCGTTCTATCGCACAGTGTACAAGACTTGGCTATATCAACTCTATTGTTGATTTGAATCAAGTATATCTGTTACCTCCAAATGATCGAAAATGATTTCTTTTGAAAGTTTTATTTGTACCAATCAGAGCTGCCAACCGGATTTGAACCGAACCAGCTCCAACCTGAAATTCCGTAGTATGTTTTACAGCGTACCGTATTTTAAACCCCCACAAGTGTAACAAAATATTTTTATTATTTCCGTTTCTTATAAATAATAAATACTTCTACCACAGAATCCACTAGCGATTTGGCTTCTAGCGATTTGCCAAATCGCTCGAATGCTTTCACCATGCCACAGAACTTCGAGCGATTTCATTTTTTAAGCATGTTCACAAACCCTTTCGAACTTGGCTGCGTAGGGTAGACACCCCGCAAGTGCAAATTAGATTAAGCCTTTTTATGCGTTTTTTTATTAATATTTTGAAATGAAAGCTAATTGGTTAGTTCTTTATTTTTAAACAAAACAAACTTAATTTTCTTAAACTGAGTTAAATTTTTCTTTTTCCCAGACAAAATACCTTGCAACTCTAGCTGCTACACGGTTACGCGAGAAAGGCGAACGAAAATGTTAGCAAAAAATTTGTCCTAATTAAATAAATGATTCTTGCAGGACAAATGACAATCGACGATTTAGGGAAGAAGCAAATCCGTAAGGAGACGCTAGAGTGCAGCCTCCTTGGATCCGCATCTGACCTTCTTTCTAAATCAGACGATATACGTAGGCAAGATTATATTGTTAAATGATACTGTACTCAAAAGTAACATTGGGCCACGCATTATTCAATTCAAGCAACCGGAGGAAAGGTTGGCCAGATTAAAAATTAGTTTGTATCGGGCTGTAGCCACTTCTCTTCTGTCGCCCATTGTGAAATTGAATGCTAAGTCCTTATGCTCCATCATAAAAGCCAAGCAAATTTCGCTCTGGACATCTGTTCGATGCTTTTCCCTTTATAATTTATTTTAATTATATCAATTTCGGAAGAATAATAAAATTTACCAACATTTGAGCGGCTTCTCGTCATTACTTTGGCGTCGGCGTTGCCACTTTATTCAACTCAAATTGGCAGCAATCGATTTACAAATTGCACAATAATTATGCAAAAGATCAACACAAAAATTATTGCCAGTTAATCTAATTTTTTTATCTTTGTTTTAACACAAAAATCGCTATTGTATACACTTTAAAACTAAATTCGATTAATTTCGAAATTCAAATCTTAAAAGGTGGCACCACTGAAATACTAGCGATTTGGTGCGTGCCAGTGAATGACAAATTTAACTAACGATTTAACTAGCGATTTTACTAGCGATTTGGTAAAATGCTAATTTAATAAACTTAACATATTAAATGTTCAATTTTTTTTTTGATGTAGATTATTCACAAATTGAACACCCTTCAAGAATCTACAAGGCTTATTTTAATCAAAAAAAAATTAAGTGCGTATTTAAGCAAATCGCCGACTCATGAGTGCGCGATTTGCAAATCACTCGAAAAGAGGCTCTGTGGCAGGGCGAAATGGATTTCGAGCGAATTTAGAGCGAAAGTGATTTCTGTGGCACCCCTGATAAAAGCTGTTTAATTTCACAACATAAATTGGATACTCCTTCAAAACCATTGCATAATTTCAGTCTGAAGTTTCATATCAGAAATTTCCAAGTCTTTATTCGGCAAAGTAAGACAGTAAAAAGTAAAATAAGCAATTGGTTGAAGTGTGAAGAGCAACAAAGTCTGCTGATAAGTGAATTGGAGACTATTCCGAAACAGCCTGTTCAGACATACCATCAATAAATGTTGTGAGCTATCTCTGTTGAATTCTGTTCATTGTATTGAATGAAAATTAACCACTGACCTTGAGCCAGCGCTGTAAAAAGCAAACAAATTTGCCTAAAATTAATAACAGGTCATTAAAACTCTTATATGTTGTGCCTTCCAATATTGAAATCATTGGAAAGCGATTTTTTGATGTTGTCAGATCGATATAGGGAGAAGCAGTCTTAAAGTAGCCATACTATATCTCTATATCTCTATAGCCTGGCTATTTATAGAGATATAGCAAGGCTATTTTAAAACTCTATCTCCCTATGTCGACCACTTCTTTCCTACAAACGAAAGCTATTTCAAAAACATCATGAAGTTTAATTCACCGTGTAGGTGCAGGTTCCGACATAGTCGAATAGTTCTTATAGTGGGAACTTTATGTTAAATTTTGGAATCCTTGATTCAAGTTAACTAAATGATTCTCAAATAAAATATTTTTAATAGGCTACAAAGCTTAAATATGATTTCAATCTCCCTTTCTGTAGATGACGATTAAGAAAGTAATTTCTTAAATGTTGACGCTCAGCAATCTTTCAAAAATATAACTTTCCAAATCATCATCGACTGAAGTCTGGGTTGACAGGCTATCCCAAATATGAAGAAATTCGATATAATATTCAACAAAAATAAACTTTTAAAATTGGTAAAAACGTGACTAGAATCAAGGTTCGAACTAAACTTATATCCTAAATACATTACAGTTTCAAACATTAACCATTGGTAAGTTTGGTTTCTGGTACCAGTTCATTATACCCTTTGCTCTTACGATAATTGCGGCAGTTTTTTTTCCATTTCATTATTCAAATGATCAAATATTTGGGCATAATACTCGCCAATGATTGTTCTATTTCAATGTAGACTATTCTGAGCTTATCCAGAACCATATCCCAGTCGGTCTTGATCGACTTTCTTGCTTGTTTTTACATCTGAAAGTGCGATGCGATGGGCGGTTGACACTTAAGTTTATTGCTTGGTGGTTTTATACCAAATTTTAATGACCTATTTTCGTTTACAGATTTTTAGAGTGTAACTACCGCATAAAAAAAAATTTCTAGATTTTTTTCAACCCCATTTGTAGTTTCATTACCTCAGGGAGAAAATCTGTGGCATCCCCGATGAGTTCCCTCACGCGATAGCTGCAGCCACCTATCGATATTCATCGCACGCCTTCGAGATGAAGCTTGTTCCATCGCTGACGACGACTCTCTCCCGCGAATTCTGCCAGCATAGCTTCGATCATATTCAGTTTATTGTATTTAGCGAGTAATATTATTATTTAATAAAGTTAGTTATAAAGATAACTAAAAATCTAAAATTGGTGGCGAGTTTGGGAAATCATTCACCTAACATTGTTCAAAGCTAAAATTAAATCTAATCATTTTCGTTGATGGACTCTTCTCACTCTATCTCTCTCTCTCTCTTTCTCATTACAGCTAAGCGAAGACATTGGCTACGTGCTGTACTCGGCACTGGGTTCCTTCTATATACCCAGCTGCATCATGGTCTTTGTGTACATACGAATTTACTTTGCCGCCAAAGCGCGGGCGAGGCGAGGCATTAAAAAGCATCCGCGCAAAACAAACAACGAACAGGTGAGTAAATGAGTAAGTGAGTGAGTGAGTGAATCAGTGGGGAGTGCAAATGTTGGGGGCGTGATTATTTCTGCATATTGGTGAAGATTGTCGTGTGTGCCTAATGAACTTTGATGAAAGCGTAGCAATTACGCCTTAAAGGCGCGTCGAGACCATCTCTTAGCACTTCTGTGGTTGGCCCAACGATTTATGCCCATTCAGTTGAATCAAGGAGCGAAGTAGTATCTGTTTTTGGCATTGTAAATGGAAATTTTTACATTTGAATGAACATGTTGCACACAAAGGTGAAGCCAGTGGGATTCCTCCATCTCTCACTCCCGCTGGCGTATATTTTGTTTAAAGCGTCGTACTGGCTTAAAGCGTTGGGTCGAAATCAAAGGGCTTCAAGTTGAGCGAATTGGCACGCCCTTTCTCAATTTCTCTTCAAGTGCGCGTACGTGTTGACTTGTCGTTGCAACGCAGCAATTTTGGGCCACTGCAGTTAGCCACGTTTGTTCATTTGCAGCTGTGGCGCCCATAATGCAGGAACGTTCAACGGAATGGCCTTTTGATGTTGATTTCGTTACAAAAGTTAATCGAAACCTGACCTGGCACACTGATTGAGAGCAACAACTCTAATGAGCTTCGAACACGGCGCCAATTACCCGAAATTGCTGGCCTAGCCAAACACATTTGTACCACAACCATTCACAGTTTGCATTTTCAATTAACCGAGGCAGAAGACACCGTTTCAACACCGTTGGCCAGAACTGTCAACATCAACGACACTTGGCCATCATTTTCTGCAAACAAAGGCCAGCGATTATCGAACCCGATGGAAAGAGAGCAAAAGCGTGAGCGAGAAGGAGCTTCCCCTTCCGCTAGGTTGCATTTTTCGGGTCCTCGTTCCTGTTAATTGCCCTGGATAATTGCTGCTGCTTTTCGTTCACTCAATATGCAAGGCATGCACCACGCCTTCCACTCCCCCTTCGGTTCATGTTTGTGTAATACGCGCGCTTTGACGCCTCTGCCAGCTGGCTTAAAGGGGCTTTCAAAATGGAAAACTGTGGTTGCAACTGTTTACCCGTTCGATGTAATTGCAAACCTAGAAACTGTTTTCCCAGTCACAGTGGTTGGAATTGCTCGTAATTTGGTGAAAATGTTGCAAACATTTTAAAGGATTTGGGGGACCGCACGGACTTATTACATTTTTCAAAATGAACTTATACCGAACTCTGACAGATATTTATTTCTGAGGATTCCTTACATATTTCCTGTGTATCAGATTATATGGTCTATTCATGTTAGAGATGACTTAAATGTAAAACCTACACTGCTGGCTCGCGCGACCTACTCTATTGGAGTGTTAGTAAATGTTAGCCTTGGCAAGTTGTCTGTACTAACTTTTTTGTTGCTGATGACCAAACATTTTGATTTGCATTGGGTTTAGAGCAAGCCCACTACTTTCGGCTCAATCGCGTATGTTATCTAATTCACTATAATTTTACACAAAGGTCTACTAGCATACACCTGAACATCGTCTGCAGACATATGAACACTACATTTTGACAATAGATTCGGCACGTCATTGACATATATTGAAAACATAAGAGGTCCAAGAACAAATCCCTGCGGAACACCGCGTTGAAAAGCCAAGAATAATGAAGATTTTTTATGTGTGTAAGTGATTTGACTGCATAAATTTTACTGCTGTGTTTGAGAATATATACAATTGTTTGAATTTTGTACACAGAATTTCGTGGTTAACCGTGTCAAATGCCTTACTATAGTCCAAGAGGGTAAGAAATGCCAAATTGCTAATGTCAACCTGAGAATGAATATCTTCCGTAATGTTTATTCTAGCTTCTACCTTTTCTAAATAGTGATTGATTATATTCAACAAATGGCAAAACAAATAATTACATTTATGATCTCTAAACATTTATTTAATGATAACTCACTGTTTTTGGCGCAAGTCTATTTTTATCAGATTATATTAATTGTAGTAGTAGTTGTATTTATATAAATTGTGGCTTGGTTTTTAACCGTCAGCCATAACACTTGAGGTTTCTTTACATTGTTTAAGATACAAAACCCAACAATAGATTTAAACAAAGAACGATAGTATTCGATTTCAGCATTGACCAAGATAAAGATACATAATTCGATTTCAGAAAAGTTACATATATTCATTTATAATAGCAGTTCTATATTTTAGCGCCTGTTGTAAAAAGGAGGATAGCGCTGTCTAGTTCTTGCCATTTAGCCAATTTATTACGTCTGCTTCCAAAAGAAAACGGCTTCCCAGATAAGCACTTCTTATTTCAGCTAAAATTGGGCATACACCAGATAGATGCATGACGTCTTCCGTTGCGTGCAGATCACAAAGACTGCAATCTGTGTTATCAGTGCGCCTGTAGTTGAGGCTTAGCATCTTACAGCGAGCCCCACAGATCAGAGAGATGGATTGAGTTTCATACCGGTCATGAAAGTAGTTCAATGTGTTCAGATTAAGCTTAAGGGGTTTGAACTTTCCCAACCCCCCCCCCTTGGGGGGAAATTTTTATATGAACCAGAAATTTTTTTATACTAAAATTTTTGTTCGTTTGGCAAAACCATGACTTTCCCCCTGAGTGAAAAAAATCCTGCGTACGCTACTGCGCATAGCACATTACTGATCTAGCAGTAGCATCAAACATTCTAAATTTGGTGCTCGGCAAAATGTGTCTTTTTCCAAAAAAGTTTTTCCACGTGCTATTTATTGCTTTTTTAGAGTCTTCCAGTTTTTCCTGTACGTGAGATTTGAAGCTAAGATTTCCAGTCATCACGCCAATATATTTAAAACTTTTTACCGTTTCAAGCTCCACGCCATTTAAGACCCATCTGTCGACCCTTGCACTACGCCCTCTTCCATCTCTTACAATTAAGACTTTCGTCTTATCCACATTTATCTGTAGACTCCATTGTATGCAATATTCAGAGAGCTTATCAATCATAGCTTGCAACATCTGGGGGGACTCTGCTAGCAGCGCCATATCATCTACGAACATTAATGCCTTGGTAGTGGAGCCATTTATGTTAACGCCTCGCGGAAGATAGGTTGTAACGTCGTCGACATATAGGGAAAACAGAAGTGGGCTAAGGAAGCATCCTTGCTTAACTCTGGTGTTATTTGAAAAGTTATGTGTGGAATCTTACAAAATTCTATCGAGTGGTTTTCCATTAATCCGATTTTCTAAGTTGGACCTCTATGGGCGGGGTACTAACCGCTTATCAATTGGAGGCGGGAATTTGGTAAAACAATTGTGGTGACTCCCTTCATCTTTGGTGAATTTTCCAAAATTTTGTTATGGTTGATGTTGTAGGTGTATGTTGCTAGTATAAATGTGCCCTTTAAACGCGAACTTGACGTGCTGAAGAAAAACTGGGTATGAGGTGTTGCTACCTGCTGCCTCTAGTTTCACAATTTATTGGTCTCAATCCCAGGCTATAAAAAAAGTTTAATTTTGTTCCACAGTGTAATAAGCACTTTTTGACTTGTTTTCAGGCAGATTTTTTTCCTGAAGCCTAGAGGCAAGTAGCTCGGCCCCTTCGTTTGACAGAATTAGATCCCGAACAAGTGAGAAAGTCGTTCAAGCCCGACTATAACTTACTCTGTACCCGGTGTATATGCTGAATGCGTCGCTGCCACTGTGCTCATCTCTAAGTTTTTTTCCTCTCTCTCTCTCTTTCTCTTTCTCTCTTTGATGAATGCAATGCGGTGTTGTTTGCGTATGCGTGGGAGGGGTCTCTTTTACACTTTTTATACACTTGAAAAGTGTATTATAATTTTGCCCAGAAGTTTGCAACGCATAGAAGGAATCATCTCCGACCACATAAAGTATATATATTCTTGATCAGCATGACGAGCTGAGTCGATTACGCTTTGTCCGTCCGTCTGTCCGTCTGTCCGTCCGTCCGTCTGGCCGTCTGTCTGTTTCTACGCGAACTAGTCCCTCAGTTTTGGAGCTATCGAGCTGAAACTTTGCACAGAGTCTTCTTTTTACTGCACGCTGCTAATATGTCGGAACCGACCGAATCGGATGACTACTTCTTGTAGCTGCCATACAAATGTTCGTTCGGAAAATGGGTTTTAGTAAGAAAAACTGTTTTGTTCTCAATATTACTGCTCTCAAACACGGTCATGGGTAATATGTAATGTTTTTAAGCTGATTTGCGATGTTTGTTCGAAGTCGCTAACCGTTGAGACAAGCTATTTCAAGTGTATCAAAACTTCGGTACAGACGAAGTTAGCTTTGCCTTTCTCGTTTTCTCATAACTTGAGAACCGCTCATCCGATCTTTATCCTTTTTTCGGCAAATCGATACATATTGTTAATGACTACATATCTCTAGAAGGTACGAATCATCTATCTACAAAAATGTCGGAGATATGACGTTTTTACAAAACTGCGGGGGCGGGAGGGCGTGGCGGAGGGGGAAAAAAATAAATGATCTGCCTGCAAGTATAAGAAGCATTTGTACCATACATGTCAAACCTCTGTCTCTTACCATCTCTGAGATCTGTTTGTTGATACGGACGGACAGACAAACAGACAGACAGACGGACAGACGGACATGGCTATATCGACTCGGCTGTTGATGCTGACCAAGAATATATATACTTTATAGAGTCGGAAATGTTTCCTTCTTTCTGTTACATACTTTTGCACAAGCTTCATAGTTGTGGAAGTATGGAATGTGTGGACGGATAATTTTCAAAACTTTTGGGCTTATATCATTAAAACCTGTATCATTTTATTTGATTTTCACAATCGATTATGGGTACTTTTGGACTTGCAACACACAACGACAACAATTTCCACTAAGTTTTTGATGGCTTAAGATAAATTTCTCCAAAATTCTGCAAATGTGGAGAGGGTCTTTGGGAATGCAATATAATAAATTCACTTCAATCGTGCAATCTTGAAAATTTTTAAAAGCAAACGGTAGATTTTTATAAAAAATTTTTTCTATGATGGTATAAGGGTCTTATGCCGGGGTTTTTTTTTTATTGTTGTACTGTGTTTTCACAGGTTTTACGAGGTTGATTATTTAGGTGCGTGTTGTGTTTTACATCTGGTACGTGAGATTTAGCAAATATACTATGTTCTTCGTTAGTGTTACCGTCAGTGTTATGATGGGTCTTGCCAGCACCAAGATCTTTTAAAAATGACCATGTTTGTGTACTTGTCCCTGTATTTTTGGAATTATTATAATAATAATCTTTCTTAGAAGAGTTTTTTATTTCTGATTTTTTATTTGAAAATAATTCCAACTTATTGCTGATTTTATTATTGAGAGAATGTCCATTCATCTGTTTGATTTGAAATTAAATGAGTGATTTATGGATTTAAAAGTGCCAAGAAAATAGCGTTTTTACTCTGTAATCGCCAACATTTGTTTTGGTTAAAAATATTATTAAAAGTAGTAGATGTGACTAAGTTTAATTACTGTTGACTTTTTGAGTTATTCAAGAGCAGACAAGAACGACAAAATTCTAACTGACCTGTGCTCTTGTGGTGCAGAAAGGGTTAACTCATAACATTTTTCTTCAGCTTCGTAGCTGCTTACATTTGTGCACACCTCAAAACTAACCTAATTATAATTAATTTGTATGCTTTTCACACCTCACCTTAGGTAACGAGCTTCACCACCGCCAACAAAAAAGGAACAATACCGATGCCCTCCTCCAGCGGATCAGCTGCATTGCAGCTGCATCAGCAACGCCAGATAGCCACCATTGAGACGCCACCGAACAATGCCACAATGCCCATGCAAATACCAACTGTGACCATGGACCTGGCCTCGGATATATCCACATCCGAGGCGGGTGAACTAGAGGCGGTGGCCGCACAAACAGTCCTGGCCTATGCCAACCCCAATGGGAATTCCAATGCGATGACGCCAGGGGCAAGCAGTCCATGCTCACCGACCTCACCCAAGGAGACACTACAGGTGAGCACCATAGCTACGGGTCGCGTGGGACTCAATGTGCCAGTGCCGCCGTCCATGGGCAGCAACAACTCCATAAATGTGCTGAACAACAACAATGGCAGCGTGGCCTCCGATGCTGCCGGGGCCACGGCCGGAACTGGACCAGCAGGAGCAACTGTCGCCGGCGGCAACGAGTTGAGAGTGTCGCCTATTGCCGGACGTTGTCGAGCACTCTCCGTGGGCGTGGACGCGGACATGGTGAGTGAATTCGATCCTTCCAGCTCGGACTCGGGCGTGGTCAGTCGCTGTGCTGTCGTGAAGCCGCTCAAGTTTCGCCTTTGCCAGCCCATCTTTGGACGCAAATCCAACCATCAGCGACGCAACGAGTCCAAGGCCGCCAAAGCCAATGCAGCAGCAGCCACAACCGCGGCCAAGAGAGAGCAACAACAGCAGCAGCAGCAGGTGGTCAAGGCGGAGCTGGAGCCGGCCATACCCAAGACACCCAAGCCTCGGGATCCGGAGAAGGAGAAGCGTCGAATAGCACGGAAAAAGGAGAAGCGGGCTACACTCATTTTGGGTCTGATCATGGGCAGCTTCATTGCCTGCTGGCTGCCGTTCTTCTTCCTGTACATCCTGGTGCCGGCCTGTAGCAGTCACTGCAACATACCCGAGTCGGCGTTTGCGATTGCCTTCTGGCTGGGCTACATGAACTCGGCCCTCAATCCGGCCATCTATACCATTTTCAACAAGGACTTCCGGCGTGCGTTTCGCCGCATCCTGTTCAAGTGATGTTTGGCCTACGTGTGCTGTTACAGGTGCGTTTATGCGAGCATCGAGAAGGCTACCGAACGTGCCATGGGCAGCACACCCATGGGCTATGGGCATGGCATGTATCAGCATTACAGGCGTTAGATTTGCTTCGGTTTGGTCCCCACCCACCACCCCACCTACTTTTACTTTGATTTCAAAAAGTAACGAACATTGTAGCTCATTTCAAAAGCAATGAACGGCTGTGAATTTGATGGAATCTCTCAAGTTTCAATTTATGCATTTTGGTTTCATTTTAAAGAGGGCAAAAATAAAACCTATTGAACCCCCGAACCCCCACACGACTCTCCATGGCTCTTACAAATGCACGAGCTGCACAAACAAGAATTCCAGTTAAGCAAACATCAATCTGTCAGGCGACCGCACAACTCACACCGACTAGCCACAGTGGCTCAAAATGAAATTTGTACAAGCAAATTTAAAGAATTGATGACCTCTTTTAGTTGGGCATAGCTCTTATTTTAGAGAGAAAATATGACATGTCGCTGTTTTCTGCATCCTGTTATGATCACACGACCCACTGTGGCCCGACCTAGTCTATGGCCATTCAACTTGAAATTATTTCGCAAAATTTCCATTTGTGGCTAAAAATTTCTCTCCCAAGGTCTCGGCCATTGGCAAATAGAACGCAGTTAAATGCAGAGCTCAAAAATGTCAACAGGCGGGTGGCAACCTATATGCCTAGCCACTAAGAGGGTAGGTCAACAAGTACGAATAAACTTGTGACGTTGTCTCTAGGCAGCAAATTCAATTTCTACTTAAAACTTTTGTTGGCAACTTTGTAAGATTTTTTTCATCTTATTTTCTTGTCTGTTTGATATTGTTTTGGCTGTCGGCCAGTTGAATAAAAGCAGGTCCAATCCAGCCACAATTTAATGTAACAAAGTGTACGCTCGCCCAAAAATAGAGCAGCTTGCAACAACAAAATGGGGTGCACAAAGATATTTCACTCAGCGACACACAACAAATGCTCGTTCTATAAAAGAATACAATCTCAAAACTAATGGCCTCACTCAGATACAAGGGCGTGCCAGCTTGGGATAACATTTTTTATATTTTGCTTTAATTTAAACATTTTAAAAATTGAAAAAAATTTAAAAAATTAAATTTTAAAGCCTATAAAGTTGGACAAAAAAAAACTAAATACCTGGACTTGAGCATAGGCTAAAAATTTTTTTTTTTTTTAAATGGTCGAAAAACCGCGAAATTCGCATTTTTATTACAACAGTATTTATGAAAGCGCTTTCACGCACAAATGGCTAAAAGGATTCGGATAAAATTTGGCAAACAGATAGTTGATAGCCTGGACTTGAACGTAGGCTATGTAACTGGTCAAAATGGTCAAAAACCGCGAAATTTTTCAATATTTTAAAGGTTTTTGTTGCGGCTGTTCGAAGCCTTGCAGCGCCGCCCAGATAGCAATGCTGTGTGTATGTGTCGATTTCAGTATGTACATTTATTTTTGCTTATCAAGTGCGGGCATACATTGGTGCATACATCGGTATAGGCGAGCACTTTAAATTCCTGTGGGATTACAATTTGATTCAGTTTGGATTATGCTAGGTTAGGTTTACATAGGCCCTTACTCTTAGTCCGCTTCCGTCTCGTGGTAAAAAAGAAAAGAAAACAAAATCACATGTCGGCCTAATAGTGAAAATTAGTGGTGGTTAAGTTATACAATTTCCATTCTCTTCCAATATCGATATCTTGACACTGCCTTTTATTATCGATAACAATGAAGTATTAAGCCCTAAGCACCAAGCTACCGTACAGAGGAATAAGTTCTTGGAATCTATCGTAACAGTATTTATTAAAGCGCAAAGACAATGCAGGAGTTCGTTCGAAGGTGTATTTCCCATGGTCAAAAAATCGCGAAATTTGCAAATTTTTTGTATGACATTATTATGAAGAATTAATGGACGACTGTAGACCGAACTGTCAAAAAAATCGACTGTGACAAAACTGTCATTTGAGCTTATATTTTTCGCGAAATTTGCAAAGTTTTATGAGTTTTGGGAATCATTAAGATTTGATAGATGCCAATCGTAGAGGAGTAAATAATTAGATTAAACGGTCCAAAAAGTCGCGAAATTTTCAAAATTGTTGTTTGAGTTAGACTATAATATAGACGGGTAAATTGACTTGTCGAGATCAAACGGTCCAAAATATCCGGAAATATTCAACAGTTAATGATTATGTTCAGATTATCATGAAGAATTAAAAGTGGAAAATTAAAGATGGTTAAGAAGAAGGTGTCGGTGTAGATCAAACCAAAAAATCGAGAAGTTTTAAAAAAGTTTTAATAAGTACAGATTATCGTGAAGATTGAATTAATGGCAATTGACAAGTAAGCGTCACTTCTTCGTTTTGTGTTTAAAATTGTAAAAGGGCGTAGCAGTGCGCGCCGGATACCTGCTAGTGTATATATATTTTTGATCAGCATCAACAGCCGAGTCGATATAACCATTTCCGTCTGTCCGACCGTATAGTGGTGATTCGTATCTTCCAAAGAAATGTAGTTATGACTATTATTTATCGATTTGCTGAATGAATGATCAAGATCGGATGCACGATACTGAACTAATGATTTCCATTCTGTCGAACGTGACCAACGACAAATTAAAAAAGTCAAAATAAAACGAATTTTTAATTTTTAATTCGTTTTTTACTTTATAATACAGCTTCTAGCAAGCACTTTAAATAATGCTAAAGTGTATAGCAAGTGAAATTCGATTTACAAAATAATGACAAAATTGGAAGCGACTCAGAAGTGTATTTCTGGCACAGCTACATAAAGACAAAGTTTTGGGAAACCTGACACAATAAATAAGCCCAAATAGTTATTATATCTTATGAATGAATAGTTCTTTAAAATGCATTTAGTTTGACTTAAAAATCCTGAGTACTAATATTAAATTAAATGTTTATCTTTGTCGATACGTGACATGTCGAAAGTGACATTTTTTCCCAATATGAATCAAGTGGTAAAATGCAATGTATATATTTATGTACTAGATATACCCGGCGTCGCTCGGGACCTTAGAATTCCGTTTATATGTTTCTTTCACAATGTTCAAAAAAATGTTCGATTTCGGCTTACTACAATTAATCTGGTTCAAACTGGTTTGGATCCGTTTTTGAAACAGAAAATGTAAGGCTTTTCGATTTCATTGCCTACATAATTTCTGAGATCAGGCTCTAAATCACTTTTAAACCGGTTAAATCGGTTTTTCAACAGGGCTTAGGACCTTACGAACCGGTTCGCAGACTTGGGACTAACTCTTTTCTGATGTCTTTTTGGCGGCAAGATGTGCTTCCCGAGCCAAGCCTCGGTATGCGTTTGGCTCGTGTCGGTGTGAATAGAGAAATGTGTTCGGCCCCTCTGGGCCAGGAGAGGCCATCTGTGCTATAAAACCATTTCAGGATTGTTCCTTTTCTAACGATGAGTTTCCAGTCTAAATTTTTTTTTTTTGAAACAAAGCTGCAAACCGGTCCCGAACCGAACCTCTAAGAACCGGTTCGGATTGGGTTTTTTGGGTCTGACGAACCAGACCATGAACCGAACCTCAAATATTTTTGACTCCTCGAACCTGAACCCGAACCGGACCACTTTTTAGACAAATTCGGTTCGGTTCAACAAATTAAGTAGTTTTTTCAACGACACATACAAAATAGAGATATATAGAAATGTAAATGATGTTATAGATTTATTCGACTATTGTCCAATACACATATCTATTTTTGTTTTAAAATTTTGGAAAGGTGTAAAAAGACGACTTAAAAAATATTGCGTTAACCATTCTTGCTATTCCAGCAACTCAGGAATCAGTTTAACGGGTCTTTTCAACACTTTACAATCTAAGGAGAATGCTTATTAATTTAAACTAAGCGGTTCTCAAAAGTTGTTAGTGTCAGCTATTGAATTTGATAATTATAAATTTCATTAATGACGTGAAGAATATTATTTTAAAAAATATGTGTTCATAAATCGAAATTATTCTTCTATGTTCAAGCGAACCAAGGTTCGACCCAAAACCTTGAGTACAGGGTTTCCGAGAACCGGTCCGCGAACCGAACCTTAGGCTTTTCTACGGGTTCGAACCCCCGGACCGAACCTTCTGTATAATTTTAGAGGTTTGCAGCCTTGTTTTAAAACCACGTTATCTCTCCAACTCGAGAGAAGTATGCGATCCTGATTTTAAAGGTGTAAGGACAATTGCATCTAGGTGTTTGTATTTTTAGCCTCAACCCAACTTGTGGCTATACTCGACATCTTTCTTTGATGTCTGATGGAGTCTGATGAAGGCAAGCTCCACTCGTTGACGGATTATATGAGTCATTAGAGGAGTCATGTTGCCAATCTTAAAAAAAATCCTGTGTCACCGGCAATATTTCGGTTTTCTCGTCCAAATGGAGTGGAAGTGTCATGTGGCTATCCGTGGGGAAACTATAAAGATGGGTCCCAATGGTCCCAATTGACTGTTGATAATCCAGAAATCTTCTTCCATGGCTCAGGTGCTTTTTGAGGTGTACCGATAGACAATGAAGACCAAACTGAAAAAACAATTTGACACACCGACAGCACACCACTAAAAAATTCGGGAAATACTCACTTGTATTGAAGTTACTCATCTATGTGTTTCTAGAGTCTTTGCTCTGAAGCTTTAAATATTTTGATGCAGTTTTTTCACTTTCAGTCAACAACAAACATTGCTTGTGTGCTTTGCTGAGTTTGCTTAAAAAAACGAACCATTTAGGGTTGTTTTTTGCTCCATGATAATGCACCATTTCATACAACATTACTTCTCCATGAATTTCAACTAAACTCATATCCCTCTATGGCGACGCCCTTGTACACACACACACTCACACAGTAGCACTTCATATGCTGCATCAGCAAGTGCATCACTATGGACGGCCCGTCATTCCGTCAGTCAGTTAGTCAAAGACAATTTTGTTGGCAGGCAGCCCATTTCGTTTGGACGATTTTTGCTTTTGGCCCCAGCCATAGCCCAACACAAATCCCTACTAACCCACCCAACCCCAAGGCAAAGGCAAAAGTAAAACAAATATGCCTTTGTGTCTCATATTTTTAGATACTTTGTGGGAAGGTGTAACAAAATTTAAGGCAGCACTTTTATTTGGAATTTGTAATCTTCCATCAGCAATCTGTTAACTGCTTGTTCCAAAAATGACACAAATTTATGGAAGCTTTTAGCCACAGAGCCAGACAGTGTGAGATTTTGGATCTGGCCTTTCAGCACATGCCAGTCTCAGTTAGCGAAGATGAATCAGAATTTATTACTCTGGTCATTTGTTTAGCCTTTTTTTTAAATTGTTTAAAAGCACATAAACTGAATTTGAACAAATGGAGAGCAGGCAGAAGAATGAAGGCAAAACTCTTGCTGCATGCATTTTTCATGGCTGCCTCTCTAAGAGTGTGGGTGTGAATGCCTGGCTCTGTCAGCAATGTGTGTACCACAACTGCACTTAAATGACAATTTGAACAACGACAGATCGCCCAAACAAAAACGAACAGAAAAGCAAAAGCAAAGGAATAAAAAAATGGCCAAACAAAGCGAAATCGAAAACAATTGAAATCGACGGCCTGGCTGTTGTACGAGTAAGAGGGTAGCAGGAGTTGCAGACACATTAAAATGCGCGACACGCACACACACACATTTAGCACTTAGCTGCACTTACGAGTAGATGCGACTGCCAGGTGCATGCCATACGCCATTGTATGGTTACAAAGACATTCGCACTTGAAGTAAAAGCGTACAAAATTGCATTTGCTGATGTGTTTAGGCAAAAAGTCCAAAAACAGAAATCATTAAAAGAAAAATTCATACAGTTGAGAGAAGATACTCAATAAGCACGAAATTGAATTAAAGAAATGAGGAGAACAGCTCTACTTTCAGCTCTTTCTTACTAAGTCTCACTTAGGTGTTTTAAAAATCTAAAGAAAATTCCGAAAAAATATTAACAATTCAATCCTTTGATTAAGGGCCGTTTTCTCATGTTCCTGAGCATTTGAGTCACGGTCGCACCGGCTGGGCTGGAAAGGTTCTAATTGTACGTTGTCAGCACCTCTCCACTCGCCTGTTTATTGTTACTTTTATTCCACCAATTTTTTAAAAATAAAGCAAGAGGAGAAACAGGAGCTTCTTTCGGAGATTAAGCAATAGGTCTAAAGCTAAGTACAGAGTTGCCCATATTCGACGGACCCATTTTTTTTTTTTTAAATCAAAGAAAAAAATAAAAATTTGGCGGCTGGCAATCTTAATCATTTAATTTGTTCCAAGTAGATTTGTTTGTATCAATTTTTAAGTATGATATCTCTCAAATGGCCGCCTCTGGCGTTGATGGCGTATTGTGCCCTTTTTGCAGCATTTTCCATCGATTTCGCCAACATTTCGGCCGGAATAGCGGCTATTTCTTCACGAATGTTGTCCTTGAGCTCTTCTACGGTCCTTGGCTTGTTAACGTAAACCTTTGACTTCAAATATCCCCACAAGAAGAAGTCAGGCGGCGTCAAATCGGGCGAACGCGGTGGCCAGTCCAAATCACCACTTTTCGACATCAAACGGCCCGGAAACAATTTCTTCAGAAAATCGATTGTTATGCGAACTGCCTCATACGCTTTCGACGAATAATTGGCATCACAAAATTGCTCATCATGTCGCGATAACGCTCCTGGTTGATGGTAACAGCATGGCCATTTTCATTTTGGAAGAAAAACGGCCCAATGACCGTTTTCGCACTAACGCCGCACCAAACTGTGACTTATTGGTCATGAAGAGGCACTTCTTGAATCTCCTGAGGATTTTCAGTGGCGTAAATACGGCAATTTTGCTTATTTACGGTCCCATTCAATGAGAAATGGGCTTCATCGGACATGATATTTTTGTTCCAAAATTGCTCGTCATCTTCGGCCATTTCGATGACTCTTTGGGCCCATTCCAATCGACGAGGCTTGTCCGCAGGCAACAATCTTTGCGTCAATTGAATTTTGTACGGGAACAAATGCAAATCAACGCGAATAATCCGTTGTAAAGTGGACCGAGCCATGCCCAACTGCTGAGAACGGCGTTTTTGGGATGTTCTTGGGGACCTCTCAACACTGGCTCGTACGACAGCGATATTCTCGGCCGATCGCCTTGATCGACTTTTATTTGGCCTCTTCGGATTAGAAAGAGCCTCACCAGTCGAAAATTTTTCGTATAAACGCTTAATGGTGTTCTTAGAAGGCGCACTTTTCACATTTTTTAATTTTTTAAAAGCACGTTGAGTTTTCACAATTGACTTGTTCTGTTGAATGTAAATTTCAACTATTTCAGAGCGCTCGCGTGGCGTGTATTGTTCCATGGTAAAAATCTGCTTGGACTGACGCTTCAAACGCGGTCTGTCAAAAGTTATGGCGTTGCCAGATGGGTCCGTCGAATATGGGCAACCCTGTACATACAGGCTAATAATTTGGAAAAATTTTGATCAAAATTTAGCTATATAAATAGGCCAAACTGAGGATCTTTCCGGCCATATTTGTCCAAATTATTTGTGTTTGAATCCATAATGATGCTTTTACTTAATCAAAATTTGTCCAAATTATTTGCCTGTGTGATTTTAGCTTAAGCAATGAAATCGGGGAATTAGTATGCACATCTGTCTCTTCAGCAATGTCTGCAAGTGTCTTGTAAGACACATCCGATATTTCAATTTTTGGTATACTTGATAGCAATTCCGACCTAACTATTTTCAGCATCAGTTTTGTTTTAATTTTTAAATATTTTTCAGTGTGACCATATTCGCGGAAACACAAAAATACTAAATGTGGTCTGAAATGTCCATCCAGTATTTGGAATTTCAACTACTTATAAATTGACTTTAAAAACGTCAAATGTAATTCGGAAAGCGACTAATATTTAGTAAAAACGTTGACATTTACGAAATGGGTCCCTATTTGCTTGAAGAAAGTTGGGAACAAAACATATTACCAAAGATTTAAGTCCTTGACTCAAACTGTCCGAAATTTAAAAAAAAAAACATTTAACAAAAAATACTCAATTTGTGGATAAATTTGTGAGACTGGAATATTGGTGGATAAACCAACCAGTGTACGTAACCCTCCGTTGCGTTCGACCGAAAACATTGCCAAGTCAGCCGTTGTGGTCATATGACCGAAATTGTTTTTCTTAAATAAATGATATGAGCCAACTTTTCCAATATAATTTCAAACTTTCAGTCGAAGTAGCAAGAGTCCCAAATTTTTTACTTTTCACACCTTCAACTTTTCTTAACTGATTAAAATAAACCCTTGCTAAATTGCTAAATTCTGCTTCAGCGGCCAAAATGATTTTTGACAAAAAGCAGGCAGCGACAGAAGTCGACGCTTCATCAATTTTTTACTTTCATTTTTCTGGTGATTTTGTTCTGTCCCGCAGCAGAAGCAGAAGCAAGTCGTCGATTTAAGACAGCAGCGCAAATGCGACAGAAGTCTCTTCTGTACTCTTCTTCTCTTACCGAACCGAACCTAAACGGGAGCAAACAAATTTTTTCAACCTGAACTGGAATAAAAAAAAGTTTTAAAGGATTCGGTTCAAAAATAACTTTTCAATATACTTTTTTCTAGCTGCTAAAAATGTTATTTTCCCATTGTCCATTGGTGGTTTCACATTTAAATATTCGTGCATCTTAAGCAAGAGCTAAGAAAAACGTTCTCACTTTTTCAACTCATATCCTAATTCTTATATCTGACTTTTTGGCAGGGCTTCAGCCCGGTTCGGAGTTGAACCGCTCCAGTGTCGGAGTCTTCGGCATTTTTGGGAAGTCCGAACCGAACCTGAACCGGAGCAGAACAAATCAAAGAGGGTTCGGTTCAAGAATATGTTTCTACTAGTGTTGTGAAAACATCGATGGTCAGCACTATCGATAGTTTGAATATCGATAGTATTCCTCTACTATCGATAGTACTATCGAAAAAATTTGCTTTTAAATAAATGAACAACAACAAAAATCAAATATTTTTATTTCCATATTATCCAAGGTATTGCAAAGAAAGAAATGAAATAAAATCATAGGTAATTCATGACAAATTAAGACAATTTTACTCTTACTTTGTTAGAATATTAAGTTTGCTCCGATACATCGATAGCGGGTCACAACAATCGATTGTTTGCCAAATACACAGTCATCGATAGTAGCGATAGTGCTATCGATGTTTTTACAACACTAGTTTCTACTACATTTTTTCTAGTTTCTATAAATTTCCAATACACCTTAATGCACTCATGCAGGATTTTATAACTTTATATAGTCGTACATATTTAGAAAGTGCTAAAAAACCATTTTTACATTTTAATTTCCATCCCAATCTCTACAACTGAATCTCTGAATCCAAGAAACCAAATATTGTTGACTTAGAACAAAAATAGCTTGCAAATAAACGTATTTTGTATTCTATAATCGACAAAAGGAACTAAAGAATACAAGCATCAATGATTCTGTACCATGTCCATCTTCTGATGAATCTGAATTTTTCGCAAAGAAGCAAGAAAATAATGAAAATATGACAAATATCAAACCGGCGAAGGACTTCATTGATTTTCTTCTCGAAATTTAAAGATTGTTTTTAATTTCTTTTAACTGAATTTTAAAGATCAAACCAGTGCATGTTGTGCGCACTAACAAGGTCAGCCTTAAGTTCTGCCTTCAGCTCATCATTCAGCCACATGTTTGCGCGCGCCCTTAAAGATCAAAGTTTTGCATTAATTTCCAATTTAATGTTTTCCGAATAAGCGATAAAACAAAATTATTCCTGAACCCCGGTTCGAACCGAAACCTTGGTTCAGCGACTTTCTGAACCCGCTAGATGAACCTGAACCCAAACATTTTAGAGGGTTCGAACCCCGGAGTGAACCACTTCCGATTTTTAGGAGGTTTGCAGCCCTGATTTTTGGATCCAAGAAACTAAATATTTTTGATCTTAGAACAAAAACAGTTTTCTATGTTTCAATTGCTGAATCTAGAAGTAATTCGCATTTAAGTAAAAAATGGAAGGTTTTAAGTTCATGCAATTTGACTTGGTTTAAATGTTTTATTGTTTGTCGAACTGTTTCTTCAATGTACAGAACCAAATTTTTTCCTGTTATACACCTTTTACAAAATTCACAAAATGGCCAATGCTTACCATGTTAATCTTCTAATGAAAATGAAAGGGAAAATTTAGCTGATGAGCTAGAAAACAATAGAAAAAGTGTCAAATATTAAGTCGGTGTATGACTTCATTGCTTCCCAAGATATAGAGGAAAACGTATTTGAAGTATTTTTTCATTTCGGAATTTTTCGAGGCCACTCTTGGGTTAAAACTCTGGATTTATGAGTCCTTCGCTATGTGCGAAGTGCATCTTACAGATCTAAGCAGCTAAACATGAATAAAATGTTAAGGTTGGTCTAATTAACATACTTGCTATCTGAATTAGCAAAAAACAAAATTATTTTTTATCATTCTGAACCCTCTCTGTGAACCCGAACACAAAAAGGCTCTCGGGTTCGATCCCCGGAGCAAACCACACACGATGTGAGGAAAAAGTGTTCTGAGAGTTTAATAGTTACACTCTGATTGAAATATTTTGCCATTGATTCTGAGTTAAATGTGAGATTAGCAAGTATAATGTGTGAATACTTTGATTTAAAAGTTACAATAGACCGACTTTCTCTCTCGATTTTTTTCCTAAACTCAATTATTTGGATATGAATCCCAAGAACAAGATGAAATGCTTAACCAAAACACCAACAGTTTGGTTAGGAAAAGCAACAAATTATAGGAGTTTGTATTTGAAACTTTTTACTTACTGGGACTTGAAGTCAGTTTCCTTTGAATGTCGACTCAACGCATTGCGCCATCGCGCACGCTGGTTGCTACACCCCATAAAATTACTAAGATTGAATTAAAATTGGCATTCACCAATATTCTTCAGTGGAAAAAATTAAATTTGGTGCATAAATATGTTTTTAGACAAATTAAAGTGCTTTTTATTGAATTTAGTACAAAAATCTATAATTTCAATATTTCTATCTGCAATACATTTTTTTCCTTAGTGAACCCTTTGAGGAAGATATTTGTGTTTCGCGGATATTATCTTATGGTGTTTACCCAACAATTCTTCTATTACATAAGCATGTCAGTTGAGGTATGAAATTTCAAGCTGCAAAAACACACACACACAATGCCAATTTCCTTTTTATACCCGTTACTCGTAGAGTAAAAAGGGTATACTAAAGTCGTGCAAATGTATGTAACAGGCAGAAGGAATCATTTCCGACCATATAAAGTATATATATTCTTGATCAGCATCAACAGCCGAGTCGATTTAGCCTTGTCCGTCTGTCCGTCCGTCCGTCCGTCCGTCTGTCTGTATGAACACCTAGATCTCAGAGATGGTAAGAGATAGAGGTTTGACATGTATGGGACAAATGCTTCTTTTATCTGCACGCAGATCAAGTTTGTTTCAAATTTTGGCCACGCCCCCTCCCGCCCCCGCAATTTGGAAAAAAGTTATATCTCTTACAGTTTTAATGATAGAGGATTCGTACCTTCTACAGATAGTTAGTAATTAGCAAAATGAATCGATTTGCCGAAGGAATAATAAAGATCGGATGAGTGGTTCTCAAGTTATAAGCAAAAAAGTGAACCAAGCCCTCCCCACTACCACCCTAAAAAAATGTTGCATACTTTTTGGATGGTCACACTAAGGTACGCAGGTGTGCGCCGTCTGTGGCCCAGTGGTTAGTGTGCTGGACTGCTGGGCGGGAGGTCGTGGGTTCGATCCCGCTTTTACACATACGGTCACCTTCACCAGCTTAGTGGCGCCAGCTGTGAAGTAACTAGCCATGAAAAAGCAATTTCTCAAACTTTGCCGTTCGGATCCGGCGTTAAACTGTAGGTCCCTTTCTCTTGTGCGAAAAATTTAAAGCACACACGCCAAGAGATTGAGAGAAGCTTGGCTTGGCCCCGTCGAGGAGCTGTATAGCCAGTTTTACCTTTTACCTTTACTAAGGTACGCGGGAACACTGTTAAACATGTTTTTCATGAGTAACGGGTATATCGAAGTCGGTTAGAGCCGACTTTAACTTACGCTCTCGTTTATATCAACAATGTCCATAGAAACCACCTGGCCTTTTATTGGTATTGACTTTCAGATAGTCAGATCATATGACTCATATGTTCCTTTGCCAACTTTGATTGTTCGATGGGAATGACTGAAATGTTCAGCCCCTCATTTAAGTTCTTTAAATTGTCCACTTATGTGCAAATGGTTTGAGAACTCATAAAATTGCCATTAATGTCACAATTTGTAATCTACATAAATTAAATGCCTGACTAAATGGCAATTGATTTAATAACATTTTGTTTGCTTTTTATTTTTTCTGTTTTTATAAATAATGCAAAGCTATTTGCATTAACATTCATAATTCAATTATTTGTTTTCGGTTTTGTTTGCCCCATTGTTTCATCGAACTATTGACGATTTTATCATTAAATTAAGTGAAATATATTTATTTCATTTTACATATTTTGCTAACCATAAATTTGCCTGTCTAATTGAATTATTGAACGCGGTGGCAAGTGCGAAAATTAGAATTTGCATTTCTGTCAACATATATTTTAGCGCCGTGCATTATGCTCTAAGCCAATTTAATGCCTGATTAACTTGGCAACTTGGCAAATTACATCGAGCGAGGGGAAGCGGTTTTTAATTGAAATTTTGTTTCGCGGTTGCAGGCTTTTGTCAAAGTCGATAAATGTGTTTAGATAAATATTTGATTGCATTTTAGTATGCCAACTTTGGGATTTTAATGGTTGCAAATATTTAAATAAAGATTCAGTTATGCGTAAATTTGTTATGCCTGAGAGCCGTTACAAAACAATTGAATTCAAAATAAATTGTAATAAAAGTGGCTAATAAACAGATGGCATAACTCCACAAGACAATGGCAATTGTCAAGCAGGGCCGAATCTGTGAGTAAAGGAGCCCCAAATAAATTTAAAATTTTAATCAAATTCGTCATTTAGCAAAAAAAAAAACTTGATTACAGATCAATAGAAATGAATATTTAAATCTGGTCACAGATCCCTAAGAGCCGACGACGAAGAAGCGCCTCTAAAAAGAAGCGAGGCGTTAAATCGAAGACATCGCAAGACAAGACACAGAAAGACAAGTCAGTGCTTGATTTACTGTGCTTCATTTTAAAGGATTAACTACTAAACATAAGTACTTTCTGGAACAGTGTTCCATACATTTTGTGTTTGTTAAACGTAATTTTTCCGAGATCAATCTCTATGTTATTCGTTACTCTAAGTACGTCAGAACTTGGGACTTAACACATGGCTGTATTGTTCCATGTGATTTTAAAACCGTTAACTTTTTCCACTGGAGCTATTTCAACGCGCAAAATGCGAAAGAAAAAAAATAGAGGGAAGCTAACTTCGGCTCGACCGAAGTTTATATACCCTTGGAGCATGATATATTTCTGCTAGTTTTTATATGGCAGCTATACGATATATTCATCCGATTTTGATCAAATCCTCTAAAATTGTGTTGAGACAGATTATATTTATAACTGAAACGTACAAACACGCTACCATTGAAAAAAAAAGTTTTTCTCACTAAAACAATTTTTTCGACCGATCATTCCTATGGCAGCTATATGCTATAGTCATCCGATTTGGATCAGACTTGACAGAATTATGTGTTAGCATATCATTTTGATCAGTAACGAGTTTGGGAGCGATAGCATTGAAAACAAAAAAGTTTTTCATACTAAAACTTTTTTTCAGATCTATCTTTTGTATGGCAGCTATACTATATAGTTGCCCGATTTGCGTAAAACTTGCTGAAATTATGTGAAACCATAAAAAACTTATAAATACGAGGTTTGGTAGCGATAGCATTAAAAACAAAAAAATTTTCTCACTAAAACTACTTTTTCAACCGACTGTTCCTATGGCAGCTATATGCTATAGTCATCCGATCCGGCCGGTTCCGACAAATGTGCAGCTTATTTCGTGCAAAAAGACTTCGTGCAAAGTTTGGTTGAGATAGCTTTAAAACTGACGGAGGAGGTAGCATAGAAACAGACGGACGGACAGACGGACGGACAGACAGACATGGCTATATCAACTCAGCTCGTCATGCTGATCAAGAATATATATACTTTATGTGGTCGGAGATGTTTCCTTCTGTGCGTTACAAACATCCGGACAATTTTAATATACCCTCTCCAAGGGTATAAAAATAGAGGGAAGCTAACTTCGGCTCTACCGAAGTTTATATACCCTTGGAGCATGATATAAAAATCAAAAAAGGTTTTCTCACTAGAACTACATTTTGGACCGATCGTTCCTATGGCAGCTATATGCTATAGTCATCCGATTTGAATCAAACTTGACGGAATTGTGTGGTAGTATATAATATTGATCTATACAAAATTTAGGAGCGAAAGCATTGAAAACAAAAAAGTTTTTCGTACTAAAACTTTTTTTCAGACCAATCTTTTGTATGGCAGCTATACTATATAGTTGCCCGATTTGCGTAAAACTTGCTGAAATTATGTGAAAGCATAAAAAACTTATAAATACGAGGTTTGGTAGCGATTGCAGTAAAAACAAAAAAATTTCTCACTAAAACTACTTTTTCAACCGATCGTTCCTATGGCAGCTTTATGCTATAGTCATCCGATCCGGCCGGTTCCGACAAATGTGCAGCGTATTTGTACCAAAAGACTTCGTGCAAAGTTTGGTTACGATAGCTTTAAAACTGACGGAGGAGATAGCATAGAAACAGACGGACGGACGGACGGACATGGCTATTTCAACTCAGCTCGTCACGCTGATCAAGAATATATATACATTATGTGGTCGGAGATGCTTCCTTCTGTGCGTTACAAACATCCGGACAATTTTATTACACCCTCTCCAAGGGTATAAAAATTAAAACTCCTCCATTGTGACGTCATTTCCGGTGACCCCTCGAAAAAAGGAGCGTCCGCGTTGTCAGCATAACTCCTGACAGGATCTAAAATGAAAAAAAAACGAGAAAGGCAAAGCTAACTTCGTCTGTACCGAAGTTTTGATACACTTGAAATAGCTTGTCTCATCGGTTAGCGACTTCGACCAAACTTCGCAGATCAGCTTAAAAACATTACATATTACCCATGACCGTGTTTGAGAGCAGTAATATTGAGAACAAAACAGTTTTTCCTACTAAAACCCATTTTCCGAACGAACATTTGTATGGCAACTACAAGAAGTAGTCATCCGATCCGGTCGGTTCCGACATATTAGCAGCGTGCAGTAAAAAGAAGACTCTGTGCAAAGTTTCAGCTCGATAGCTCCAAAAGTGAGGGACTAGTTCGCGTAGAAACAGACAGACGGACAGATGGACGGACGGACAGACGGACGGACAAAGCTTAATCGACTCAGCTCGTCATGCTGATCAAGAATATATATACTTTATGTGGTCGGAGATGATTCCTTCTATGCGTTGCAAACTTCTGGGCAAAATTATAATACACTTTTCAAGTGTATAATAAGTGGAAATGCCGTCACAATGGAGGAGCTTTAATTTTTTTTTGTTAAAAATTTTAAATTTCAATTTGAAAACAGAAAAAAATATTGAAAATTGTTTTTTTTACCCGACGAAACCCATGTAACCCCTTAACTTTAGAAAAAAAAATTTGTTGTACTTTAACAAGAACAATAAAAACATAATCGGGGTGCCACAAAAACCTTTTCCCACCAAATTCCAACCGAATTCCAATTCTTTGGTGACACAGAAATTTCTATTGGTTGGTTTCACACCTCCCGTGTTTGGTTAGGAGATTTAGCAAAGCTCTTTTCGCACTAACGCCCTGTGTCGATGGTGGCGCCATCTACTTGAAAGACAGCGGATTAAGGGCTGCAAGTTATACTTCATGTTTGGCGCCAAAAAATTTTTTAATTCTGCATTATATTTATGAAGAAAATGACTTAAATTAGAATTATGATTTAAAAATGCATCATAAAACATATAACACAATCAAAACATTTCAGTTAAACATCAAATTAACCCATAACTTAAAAAGGGGAAGTTTTTTGGCGCGAGTTTCAGCCCTGTTTTTAGAGATAGAACTTCAATTGTAACAACTGGTGTTCTAACTAGATTTTCTAATAAGAAAATGAAATCTCTCGAAGTTCTGTTGAAATGCCAGATATGTAAGCCGCATTTCTTAGCCATCGCGTTAAATTAGTCAAACCATTGATTAAATTGTTTTAGATTCCTCTCGTCGCTATCGGAATTGATAAATTTATGAACAATCGGACGGTTCATTCGCGAGTTATATCTATTGATTGGAAGTAAGTTAACAAAAAGCGGTTTTTGGGCCATAACTTCCGATTTTGGGGGTGTTAGGAAAAAACCAAGTATGAGGGAATGCCATACTCGACTAGCCCAACAATATGTACTGGGTCCAGTGAAAAGTATGTGCAGATTTTTTTTTTTTGTAACACTGTGTTATTGGCCTGTAATATTCGACTGCTTCATTTTCGATGGTTTCGTTTGAACTGTGGTTTTTCTCTTATATTTATGAAGAAAATGACTTAAATTTGAATTATGATTTAAAAATGCATCATGTATTTCGGACAACACCAGAGGACAGAATAATATGACTGTCTATTTCTGACCACCGCTGACTATGGGCTGGCCGTCCCTGATCTAGTGCCAATCTCACCTGGACCGGTGGTTTCCAAAAAGAAAAAAAAGAGAGAAATTTCATTCGGAATTGATATATTTTTTAAAAAGTAGTGGAATGAAGAATAAGCCTGAATGTTTCAGTGCTGATCTTTAAAATTTCTACCGTAATGATTTGGATAAATCAAATTTTGAAGTAGAAATTGGTCCTTTTGCTATTATTTCGATAATATCCTGATGCAAACAAATTGATATTTGCATTTGTTCTCCAACTGTTTCAAATCTACAGTTAACAATTGTGAGGAACAACTGTCTCGGTCTGGATACGCCACTGACTGCTGATTGCATTGCCCAGCTGTTAATTTCCAATAAAACTTTCAGAGCAGCGCAAGGTCACTGTAAATATTTTTTTTTAATTGCTGGCGGCTATTTATAGAGCGACTTGGCACAAGGATGCTCGACAAGCAATTAATACGGTCATTAAATTGCACAAGCATTAATCACGAAATTCCTGCGGCCGAGTCGGAGTATTTGTTTTGTGTTCTGTTTTTGCGTAATTAATAAAAAGCCATAAATGTAAAACTCATAACAACCAATGCTTCTCCGGTCATAAATATGCACTTAGGAATTTATGCGCATTGACAGCATGAATATTTATGAACCGAAGACGATGCCGACGACGACGCTGGCATTAAAATGCGCCCAGTTGATTAATTGGAAAAGTTGTGAAAAAAATAACAGAAAAAGTTCGGTTCGACGGGTCGTATGTTTGATTTCCTTCTTCTTGTTGATTTCGATTCAAGTGCCACCAAAACTAAGCAAATCCAATGCCTGTCCTGGGGAAAGGACTAATGAATTCAAGCGAAAGAAAACCAAAAACAAAGAATTGACTGAAATACTTAAATGAAATTGTTTCATTATAAAAAATTAAAAATAACTTAAAATGTATTTCAATATATGGATAACTTAAACTTTTTTGCTAATAACTGTACGATATAAAGAAATTATTATATATATATAGAGAATCAGTAAACTAAACTATTGCGTACATAGTTAATACATTTAATGTAGAAGTGTTTAATTATATAACATAGCAAAATTTTAAATATTTATGTCTGTTATATTATTATATGTCAGTAGATAACAAATGATAAAGCTAATCAAATAATGCAACAACCCCAACCACATGTGTATATAAATGAAAATCAATTTTGAAAATTGTTTAAATAAATACTAAAACTATCTACATTTTAAGCGGAAGTCTTCCACTACAATTACGCGCTCGATTTTGCATTGTATTTGCGTTCTCAGAAAAATAAAAAAAAACCAGTTTATTTTGTGTGTATATGTATATTTAGTACCAAATTGTATATGTGTGTGTATCTATGTGTATTTCAAAAGGTTTCTTACCCCCCAAAACCAAAAACACAAGCGATAATTTAATTATTTATATATAGAAAAATAACTTGATGCTGCACAAAATTGCAGCAATTATTGTAGTAATTTTTAATATTTAAGTAAAAGAGGATCATTCAAACGTAGTTAACAGAAATTTGAATTCGCATTTTCCGTACTAATTATGTTGCATGAGAATCTCATCTGAAAGATAAATGTAATTTTAAATTAGCTAACAACGAAGTAACATGGTGCTATGAGTTACATATAGAAAGTTTTGAGTTTTGAGTTTAGATCAGATCAATCAATTTTCATGTGGTGGTCAAAACGTTAAAATCCGAGCCCCTTTTAACGTCTTTGGTTGCAAGTAGCGCACCACCAGACATTATTCTTTAGTTAGTTTTTGTCATTTCCATAAATCATCTTTATCAGAGACGGGCATTTGATCAGTTGCCAAACACCAAAGCATAGGACAGTCAGTAGGAGTAGTTTGGGTTTGTCAATAAATTTTAAAGATTTTGTTTGCATTGTCCCTCATTAGCTACTACTTTTTCGCCATTTTTCTGTTAGCGACCCGTGTTAAACTGGTAAAAACTGGATCAAGTGGTTTAAGGCAGCTTCTTGAGAGTCAAATGTTTTACCACCTTAGGAGTTTAAATTAAGTGATTATCTGATGGTACTATTCAGTCGACAAATCCCAATTCAATCGATGGGGGATGCTACTCTTGGATTTTTTGAACCAAATCGGATACTGTCCTCGTTAGCATAGTTTATATCAAAATTTAGGTTTCACTGTGACAACGCACCTTACACTTACTTGTGATGTAGGCTATTCTCATTTCTCACAACCTATTTTTCATACTCCTTAATGATTTGTGGAGATGCAATTAGTTAATGAACAGAACTCCATTCAAAAACGCTCAAGCAAAACGGTTAGTTCATTGTAAAGCGTCCATCTAAAAATAAATTTTTTGTTATTTTGGGGTTTTTTTTTGGCCTAGACCCCGTCTTTTGGTTGAGCCCCTTCTTCTCCTTCCTTCCGGACGTTCTCGCCGCTGATGTCTTTACCACCGGGCGCCCCCCGCCTTGTCCCAGTTCTTTCGCATTCTTCTTTTGGACCTTTTTCTGAGCTTGTTCATCCATACAGGTGACATGTCCCAGCCGCACCGCTGTTGCCAGCTGCCCCTAGCTCATACAGTTTGTCATTCCTTTCCATAAATTCTGCGAAGAATCTTTCGCTCAAAAACGCCAATCGCTGATGATATTGCCCCTGCTTCTGCACCGTATTGCAGGCTTGGGATGATAAGCGACTTGTATAGCGCTAATTTCGTTCTTCGCTTGAGGTCTCTGCTCTTGAACTCCCTACTGAGCCCGTAGTAGCATCGGTTGGCAAGAGTGATTCTTCTTCGGATTTCCAGGCTGATGTTGTTGTCGCCGGTTATCATCGTTCCGAGGTAAATCCTCGGAGTACTCTCCCATTGTAACAGATTGCCCAAGACGCGTGGACTTCCGTTTCGAGGATAATAGGTACTTCTTCTTGTCCTCGTTTACCGCTAAGCCCATCAGTTCCGACTGCCTCTCAATCTCTGAAAACGCCCTGACTACCGCCCGTGCGGTTTTGCCGATAATGTCAATATCATCGGCATATGTGACCAATCTGTTGGCATTTGCGCACTGGAGCAGTATCTACTCCATCAGCAGATTAAAGAAGTCACACGATAAGGTATCACCCTGCCTGAAACCTCTTTTGGTATCAAAAGGCTCGAAGAGGTTCGTTACTATTTTGAAGCGGAGCTTTGAGTGATTCTCAACGTCATCATGCAAAGTCGAAAGTACTTTGCTGGTATAGGAGATAGCCCCTCACACCCACATATTTTTCTACAAATTTATAGTATAGATATATCTATTGCATTCAAACTCCTCAAGACCATCCTGGAATTTATAAACGGCGTGTTTATATCCCATTTAATTATTATTTGTTGTTCGAGAAATAGCGCATTGCAACCAATAATGGTCAATTATGTCCCCCTACTGAGTTTACAACTTTCCTTGCTGCACTTTTTTCTGTACAAAGGTCAGGATTTCCTTGGAACATTTGTCCACGGTGGGAGATGGGCCGCGAATGGTCTCTTTTCGTATCCAAATTGTTTCTTACCGCAGAACCTCGGTAAGAAACCCTAGGTGGGCTTTTGTACACAGCTGTGCGTTTCGCATCTCTAACGAAGCCTAGACGCTTTCGGTAAATCTGTCTCGACAACGGTTGAAAGAATATCCTGATTATATTTAAATGCGTTACTTTTCTTCACGCTTTACGGTCCTCTGGCGGAGGACCACCAGTGGCAAGGCTACTTAGAACAGACGGTCACCACTTGCCAGAGCCCACAGTTTGAGACTGGACTGTACTCTGTTACCCGAGCCTTCAGCAAGTACGAGGGTACGAGTGAGTGTTAGTCCGGCCCAGAGTAAGATGTGGGGGATGGGAAAGGGGCAGGTATTGAGTAGGGATTGGGTGTTTGTGAGGCTACTTATAACAGGCTGCAACACAAACGCCTCGTCGGTGCACTACAGCGAGACACCCGCAGGCTGCCTGGTACTGTTTATTTGTAGGTTATAAACCCACTTATTCGCCGTTTTCTATCCGCAACCTGCGACCCGTTGGAAGGCCCAGCCGCTAGGCCCCCTAAAAACCATCTCCCAAGTTTTTTGGTATTCAGAGTTTATATCCCATTGTAAAGGGTGATTTTTTAAGAACTATAGGAAAGCTTTTAAAAAAAAACCTATAAAATAAAAAAAAATGCATTAAATCTTTATTTGAATCGATAGTACGGTCCATATAATTTAATGTTTGAAGATTATTTCATGCAAATGTTGACCGTGACTGCGCCTCAAATGGTCCATCCGCTTAGTCCAATTTTGGCATACTCTTTCCAACATTTCGGCCGGTATCTCACGAATTAATGCTTCAATGTTGTCTTCCAATGCGTCAATTGAAGCGGGCTTGTCTGTATAGACATGAGCTTTAACATAGCCCCACAAAAAATTGTCTAGAGGCGTTAAATCGCACGATCTAGGCGGCCAATTGACCGGTCCCGAACGTGAAATAAAATGTTCACCGAACTCGCCTCTCAATAAGTCCATTGTTGCGCGTGCTGTGTGGCATGTGGCACCTTCTTGTTGAAACCAAATGTCATGCAAGTCAAGCTCTTGCATTTTTGGCACAAAAAAAGTTAGATATCATCATACGGTAGCGCTCACCATTCACAGTTACCTTACGATTCACATCATCTTTGAAGAAGTACGGTCCAAAGATGCCACCAGCTGATAAACCGCACCAAAACTTTTTCTGGATGCATTGGTAGCTCTTGCAATGCTTCTGGCTGATATTCACTCCAAAATCGATAATTCTGCTTATTTATGTACCCATTGAGCCAAAATGAGCTTCGTCGCTGAACACAATTTTTTGGTAAAAAAGTGGATCTTCGGCCAACTTTCCAAGAGTCCATTCACCAAAAATTCTACGTTGCGGTAGGTCGTTCGGCTTCAATTCTTGCACCAGCTGTATTTTGAAAGGCTTCACACCTAAATCCTTCCGCAAAATTTTCCACGTTGTTGAGTAACAGAGGCCCAATGGCTGCGAACGGCGACGAATCGATAATTGAAGGTCATCATTAACACTGGACGATACAGCTGCGATATTTTCTTGAGTTCGCACTCTACGTAAGCGTGTTGGTGGTTTAATGACCAACAATAGCCCGAATAGCTGCTTCAGTGGGTCGATTAAACTGACCATAAAATGGAAGAAGCGCGCGATGAACTTTCTTAACAGAGCACGCATTTTGATAATAAAATTCAATAATTTTCAAGCGTTGTTCGTTTGTAAGACGATTTATGGTTAAATTATAGACCAAACTGAAGATGTTTGACAGTGAAACAAAACACGAAACGTGCGTGAGCTGTTTAAACCAGTGTTGCCAAAAAGATAATAGCTAAAAAATCAGCCAGGTTTAGTTTCACTGGTTACTTTTCATAGAACGTAGCAAAAGTATATCGGCTCGTTGGACGAAAATCGTATCGAACCAGCCCTAGGTTTCAAACAGTTTGCAATGTTATCTTTTTTTCCAGTTACAAACAGATTACTGTAAACAAAAAGAAGGGCTCTTCAATAAGTTCTCGGCCGTCAACGTGTGGGTCTCCTGGTTGTGTGAAGTGAAAAGAAAAAAAAAGAACCATGAAAAAAATTTGTGATTATTTTTGACAAAATTGCAGCTGTTGAAAAATTGAAATTCAATTTGGGCCCTTTTTGTAGTTTAGTGTAACAAAAAGAAAAGTAAAATTATTTTTAAAATTATGACTAAAGGTCAGACTAAAATGGTGCACTTATTTTCATCAAAATCGGTTCAGTGTAAGTGGAGATATCATGGCCGCCAGTTCGAAAAAGGTGGTTTCGAGATGCGTTTAAAGTTTGATTTAATCTGAAAATTACTTGTCTTCTAAGACATTGTTCGACAAAAAAGGCTATATCTTTTTAGGTATTTCAAATTTTAAAAAATCCTTTAAGGGCGATATTCCAAAATATCCAAACTATAAAAAAATGTTTGCACATGGAGAATCCCCCCTTAAACTTCAAATCTTTGGAAAAGAATTTTTGCACTATACCTCACACATTGTTGTGGCCCTTCCTTACCTTGTTTTTGAGCTTGTGTCGCTTTCTTTCCCTTCTGGAAATAAAATAGCAAAACTGAACGAAATTTGATCTTATCGAATCTTATCTGCTAGCTTAGCTTTTCCGCTTAAGTCATCTTTGGGATCTTACTTCCTTCGGAGGACTGCATGCGTTCCAAAGGCTGTGCATTAATTGCTCAGTTGTACCATCTTCTCCCCCTCACTCTTCTCTACTAATATTATAATTTTATTTGGGGGTTTTGGCCATCTCGAGGTCAATGTTTTTTTTACGGCAGGTGTTTATTTTTATGTAAAAACGTTTCTTTTTATTGAGCCGGCTAAAAGCCCCAAATAAAAAACATAGGTCGCTATCCATAATAACATAATAATAAAATATTTCTTTAGCCCAAAACCTTACAATTGCACCCCCAAATTGACCAACTTCTCCTTAAAAAGGAACCATTATTTAACGGTTTACAAATTCTAGCTAAAAGCCTCAGAAAGAATCTATGAAATAAAATGACACAACCTACACATTGTCTTTGTTAGTCTGTCTCTCTGCCTAAGTTAGCAAAGTCGATAGATTTTTATGCCACACTTTAAACAAGATGCTCGTCTCTGATCTACTCACATAAAATGCTATAAAAGCACAAAATTAAATCAAAATTCCAAAATTTAAATACTATAAGCCCCGAGTGCGATCATGTAAATACCCAAATAAAAAAAAATTGTATTACACTCGATTCATTTAAAGCTGTCATCTGTTATCATCAAATGTAAATTGAGCAAAACCAAAAATTTGCGAATTGAAGCCACCAAAGAATTGAATTGTTGCATGTAAGTCGAACAGAAATTTAAGTACTTAATCCATTAATTGTAAGCAGATAACCAGTTGAAAAAAACTTAAGCCACAAATAGTTTAAAACTTTTAGCATTTAGGCAATCATATATCATAGTTCAACTAAAAACTAATCAAAATAAGAATGAAAGCTCCTTACTCACTCTACAACAACAGCAACATCAACTGACAACTATTTGTAAATTTCCAGAACAAAAAAAGCATTTATGAACTTTGAGTTTTGTTGTTATCAAAAAAATAATCAACAATATTCACGACACCAGTTGAGTTTAAGCATGTGAAATTTGTTTTCCTAACATCTTGTAACCTAAGAATCTGTGTTAGATTTTAAGCTATAAAAAGCGTCCAGCATCAAAGAGCGGACGAAACTAAAACTATATTAGCTAAGTGAAATTCGATATGTCCACTCAAAACGGACAATAAAAACTCTATAAAATATACTAAAATACACAATTAAGCAGCCCCCTGAAAACGAATACCATAAGGCTTAATCCGAACTCATTAAATATTAAATATATAACAAAAGAAAAAACCTTTTAAAACTATTCTCGTTAAGTGACACAAAAACAACAGCAACAAAATTCGAAAACCAATCCAAACATAATACAAAATTAATAATAAAACAATTACTGAAAAGTATTCCTAAATTCTTTAAATGCAATTGTGTTTTTTTTTTTTCCCAATTTAAGTTGGGCGGCAACCCTGCTGTATGCGCAGTTTACCATTCCAAGTTGAATGTCAATGTCAGCGGTGAGACAAAAGGTGTCAGCAAAACTATCAAATACGGATTAATTTGTTATTCAACCTGTCTCCGATGCGGGAAGTGAGTGACGTGCTATGGCAAATAAAATGTGTTTTTATGATATCCAATGTACGCAATATGCGCAGACGCCGCTAAGCCAAAAAAGAAAAGGAAATGTCTTGTAAGCCTGAGCAGATTATTGATTTTTCGCAGAAAAACATCAGGCTAAAGATTTAAGACGGACAACATACAGCATTTGCCAACGTTGGCATTGTGAGCAGAGTTGTCAACGCGGCGCATGATTTGATTTGAGTTGTTTGAGTATAAAAGGTAAGTGAATACTTTTAGGATTGCAATGGCATGATGAACTATTTGAAATAATGTAGCCCACTCTTTGGCTGCACTAGATAAGTTATTTAATACAGATCAACCGCATAATAGCATACTTCTCGGCTCACTTAGTTAAGTTTACACAAAACAGTTGCACACTTTTAGGGCTGTATATATATTTAGATTTTTATTGCCTTAATACTATCGGCTGCCACACAGAAAATGTTACATGTGAGTCTCAGCAACAGGAACTGCGTCATTTTCAGATATCGTCGTTGACAATGCATCGGACCTCCCACGACGCTCATAGGTTTTGAAAGAAGGAGTCAAAAGTTCACAAGTGGTGACGCAAACGAGCCGCTGATACAGGACGCGTCCCAAAAGTCGTTCAAAGAGCTCATTCCAGTTCGTTCCAGAAGTTCTGTTTTAAGCACGTCCGAAGCTTAGTTTTTACTCCTCGCTGCATTTGAACATATTTTTAGCTTTTTTACGGGCTTGATAATCCAGCCAGCATAATTTAAGATACATGCTCGGAACTTATTTTTATGTGCGCAAACAATTGGCCTGAAAATTTAGGAACAACGTTTACAAAGCAATGCTACCAGACATGAGAAACAAATCTACAGCACGCGAATTAGCGACTTCATAGTCGAACGTCAAAGATAAGCTATAAGGAGCTCTATATATATTTAGATTTTTATTGCATACTTTTGGGGCTTGATAATCAGCATCATTCTAAATTGAATCATCTATTTAATAGTGCAACAAACACCGAACAATCTGAAAAGCATCGCAAAATTTGATGTCTGTTTCTTTGCACTTTGATTTTTTGATGTGAAACATCTTTAATTTCGGTACGGAAGAATTTAGTAGGAGTAAAATTTGATTTCACAGTCACGTGACGCTGTGAAATAGGACGTGGCTAAACAGTGACTAAACAGTGACTAAACAGTGACTTAACAGTGACAAAACAGTGGCTGAACTGACAGTGACAAAACAGTGACTTGACAGTAACTTAACACTGACTTGACAGTATATAAACAGTGACTAAACAGTGACTAAAAAGTGACAACACACTGACAAAACAGTGAATAAACAGCGAGACTACAACAGAGCAAAACAGTGACTGAACTGTTACATGACAGTGACAAAACAGTGATTTGACTGACTTAAAAGTGACTAAACGGTGACTGAACAGTGACTTGATAGATACTGTCAACAGTGATTAAACAGTGACTGAATGGTGACTTAACAGTAACTAAACAGTGACAAAACAGTGACTGAACATCGACTTGACTTAACAGTGACTAATCAGTGACAAAGCAGTGACTGAACTGTTACTTATCGGTGAATAAACGGTGACAAAACAGCGGCGGAACAGTTACCTAACAGTGTATAAACGGTGCTTATTAGGAAGTTATTTGGTACTTCAGCTTCCTTTTAGTATTATTCTCTTTTTGAAAGAAATCAAATGCAATGATTTTTCTTTATTGAAAATAAGAACAGTTTGTATAATTAGGCATGGCGTTATTGCCGTCAGCCTTATTTTATAACAAGTACAGTGTAATATTTACTATTATTCATCCCATGGAGCTTTAGAGAGTCCCACCCTTCGGAGTTACACAACCTGCCTTCCCCGCTCGTCGCGAGATAGCAGATCTTTTACTCCTAAGGGGGACGTCCCAGGCTCTTATAGACCTAACTTAGATTATAGCTTAATTATTTCCTAAAAAGCTTCGGCCAAGATTTTAGCTCAGTTACACACAGCTCATTACCCTCGCGTCTACCTCGACCATACGGCATGTAATTTAGGGACAGTATCTCAGTTCTAGCTCTGAAAATATAGGAAATGGTTAAGGTATCGTATTGTTTCTTGAAATACGTTTCATCTCTTAGCTCATAGTCTAGAATCTTGTACGTGTTCCGAGTTTCGCTTGTACGTGCACGTTGAACGAACTCCTCACGATTTCTGTTGCGAACAGCCACCAGCAGTTTCGCGTGACCTTCCTTCCAAGTCGAGGTCCACTCTGTGTTCCACATGTTCCTCCCATTTTTGGAAAAATTCCGAAGTCGTCTCTTTCAGTGCATTTGCTACTATTTTTGGGTACCTCTCATCTGGTAGCATCATTATTTTATTAATATTGTTAAAGTGGGTCTGCATCGTGAATTCAAACAATTCCAAGTTAATGGCATAAGTTGGCGTATTATTTGCGAGAAAGAATATTTTTATACTCTGTACCGAAGGTCCGTCTGTCCGTCCGTATGAACAATCAGATCTCAGAGATGGTAAGAGATACAGGTTTGGCATGTATGGGACAAATGTCTCAATTTTGAAAGAACGTCATATCTCCCACAGTTTAGTAGATAGATGATTCGTGAGATAGTTAGTCAATAGCAATATGTATAGATTTGCCGAAGAAATGATAAAGATCGGATGAGCGGTTCTCAAGTTATGAGCAAATAAGTAAATCACCCCCGCCACCCCCTCCCACCCTATCACAACCGCCGCACAATGTTAGAGAGAGAGAGAGGCAGAGAAAGAGAGAGATAGATAGAGAGAAAGAGAAAGAGGGAGAGAAACTTAGAGATGAGAGCAGCAGCTGCAGTGCATTCAGCTCCTTCTCCAGGTACAGAGTAAGTTATAGTCGGGCTTGACCGACTATCCCACTTGTTTTTACAAAGAACCTTAGCAGTTTTTCCACATCTTCATGCGCCTCCCAACCCCAAACTTCCGATGCATAGCACATTATCGATCTGGAAGTTGCTTGGAACATTTTGTACTTTGTACTAGCGCTCACACTTTTCTTTCCCATGAGGGCTTTCCTCGTGCTATTTAACGCTCTTTTGGACTCTCCAAGTTTCATTTCAATGTGCCTTTTAAAGAACATATTTGGGCTTAGTAACATTTTTACCGTTTCCTGTTGAATGTTACCGAGTGTCCAGCTTTCATTTCTTGCCATCCTTCCTCTTTTATTCCGGACTACCACTTTGGATTTTTCCGAGTAAATCACTAGTCCCCATTTTTGGCAGTAATCTTGTACTTCGTCGATGGTGATTCAGAAAGCAGAACCATGTCATCCGCATACATCAGCACCATTAAGTTGGTCCCCGATATCAATTATGAACAAAGAAAATAACAGCGGGCTTATGCTGCAACCTTGCTTGACTCCCCGATTTGTCTCAAACCACTCCGAAAGGTTATTTCCTTCCCATACGGCAGTCTTATTTTTCTCGTACAGACTCTTTCTAAAAAAACTAAAATAGACAGTCATGGCGCTATGCACTTGCCCTTTCTACATATTACCTTTTATTTTACAATTTTTTGGGTATATATCATCTTGTTTGTCTTTTTCTAATCACTTCGGGTGTATTGCTCGTTTGGCTTAGCGACGATTGATCTGAGTGAGCGAATAAACTCTGCAAAGAAGCATACGATAAACTGGAGCTGCTGACAGCTGTGGAAAAAGAAAGAGAATGAGAGAGAGCCATGCTCTGGAACTTTACGCTGAGTTAGGTTTGATCAAAAAACTATAGCTCAACCGCACGATGCTTTCGCCGGTATGAGCTGAATATATTAACACACAGGTTTTTTTGGAGGATATATAAAATAAAAGTTGGATAAAAAGGCTCCACGATCAAATATGGTAATATAGTGTTTTTATATAAATTTTGTTTTTTATGTATAAAGATATATGTATGTTATTTGTTTGTTTTTTATATTTAGTTTTTATTTTTTATATTGTTTGATTAAAATATTGATTAAGATTTTTTTTTATATAAATTTTATTTTTTATAGCTGAATATATATAAAGAGTTTTTTTTTGGTTGATTTAAAAACGTTGGTTAAGTTTGGTTCAACATAATTGGGGGTTAGTGATATATAAGGGTGTTGTTATTTAATTTTTTTTTTTTGTATAAATTTGGTTTTTGTTTGGTTTGGTTTTTTTTTGGTTTTATTTTTTGATGTTGATTTTGATTGAGTTATTGTGTTTTTTTTATGTTGGTGTTTAATTTGTTTTTTGGTGTTTATGGGTATTATTGGTTTTATTGTTTATTTAATATATTTATTATTTATATTTTATTTGTTTTTATATTTTTTGTGTGTGTTTATTCGTGATGTGTTTTGTGTTTAAAATTTTATATTGGTTATTTTGTTTTTTGGTGGGGGATTGTGATTGTTTTATTTATTTTGGTTTTTTTATTTTTTTTTTTTTTTTTTTATTTTTTTTTTTTGTATTATTTTTATTTATTTTTTGTTTTTTTTTGTTTATGTTTTTGTGTTTTTTTTGGTATATTTTGTAGTTTTTGTTGTCTTCCTTCCAATATTTTTTTTTGTTTTTTTTTGAAATAATTTTATTTTTTATGGTTTTTTTTTTTTATTTTTTAATTTAATAATTTTTATATTTTTTTATTTTTTTTGTTTTTTTTTTTGTTTAATTTTGTTTTTTTATTTTTTTTATTTTTAAAAAATTTTAAAATTTTTTTTTTTTGTTTATATAATTTTGTTTTTTATGTATATATGTGTGTAAATTGTTAATTTTTTTAACTTTTTTACCCCTTTGTGAAAAAAATTTTTTTTTACAAATTTTTTTAATCAATTTGGATATTTTATTATAAATTTTTTTTATTTTTTTATTTTTTTTTTTTTACCAATAAAATTAAATTGTTTTAAAAAAATTTTTTTTTTTGGTTAATTGTTATTTTTGTTTTTTTTGTTTTTTAATATATATTAATATAAAACCCAAAAAAAATTTCTAAAAATTTTTTTTTGTGTTATTAAAAATTTTTTTTTTTTTTTTTTATTTTTTTTTTTTTGTGGTGGGGGGTAGAGGAAGGAGGTGGGGTTGTTGTGTTTTAGTTAATTTAACGCATGGCGCCAACAAGAGCCCCCGTTGCACGCTGCGTATGAGTAATGAGCTCACATACAGACGCACACCCGCATACAATGTGACTTTCTTCAAGCTGTCAACATTTTGCCAACGCTTGAACTTTACCCTAACCAGGCGGGGCTCTTTGCGGTTCGCTGTGCTAAGTAATTTCCCTCTGCGGATGCAACTAATTACTAAACATTTCGCATAAAATTCTCAACTTGACAGCATCTACGTAACTGCATGGCTAAAAGGACGAGACTCGGCCCACAAGACAACAGCAGTTACTGTGCGGGTGCGGCATGTTATCCACAAATCTAACATGCGGTTTTCTGCTAATTCACTCGCACCCAGCCGACCACCATCCTGCTTAGCGGCCATAAAGTAAACGCTGTGTGGCAGGCACACAAACAAGGGGGGAGGTGGCACTTCCGCTGATGATTATGTGGCATAGAAACACAGACAAGGAGGCCAAGAAAAATGATCGTAAAATAGCAGAAATTATTTAACACTATTTTGCATTTAATGCAAAAACTTTTCGATTGCTCGCCACTCGTTCGCACTCTCTCTCTCTCTCCTGAGCTCTGTGGTGTGGAAATTGTTGCCGGAAGTTTACAAAAGTTGCCAAGTTTGCAACATGCAGCCAACGAAGCGATTAATAGCAACTATTTGTGGTGGTGGCTGTGACTCCTTAAGCCTGCCGTCAGTCCTGATAATGCATATATAGCAAGACTACTCAAGTTTGGTGGCTAATTAGCCAGGCTTAGAGCAATGAGTCAAACGTCAAGGGAAATCACCCTCTTCAGGGAAGCAGGGGATGAAAACTGTCAGTTTTTTCTATTTTGTGTATTTGTTTTATGAATAATCAAACTTGACGTGCACATGCCTTGCACTCGAATCGAAGGGCACTGCTTAATTAAGCAAAGGGCAATCGTCAATTGGTTGTTTTAACTGTTTTGCACGTTGCACGCTGCACAATGGCTCTTTCGTCGATACAAGTGACTAAAATTAAATTGTAAATAGATTTCTTTATTATTTTAAGAAATGCTGTATTTTTAAAAAATGGAAAACTGGTTAACTCCAACAGTTTACTACTCCACAATAAAATGCTCCTGGATGCACAAGAGCAAAATTATGCATACTATCGACTAAAAATACTTTGTTCATCCAACTAATCTGTAGGCGTTGTCTATGAGAACGGGCTTGACTTTTGGTATACCCGTTCGAGTCTTGGAGAATACAGAGCTTCTTACTTACAAAACAATTGTGGAGAATCGAAAAAATATTAAAATTTACGGCAACTAAACTGAAAAAATAAGTATTATAATTTGTCAGCTCCAGGGTTGAACACACGACCGCCAGTTAACGTTCTACGTCACTAAGGCAGGAAGAAAACAGGGAGCATAAATACAACAACAAGAACACTAGCCTGTGTGTTCTTCCTTTATTTATGTAATTCTGTTAAGTCACTGATTAGTCACTGTCAAATCACTGTTTAGTCTTTGTTAAGTTACTGTTAAGTCAGTGTTAAGTCACTGTCCAGTCGCGTTCAAGTCACTGTTTTATCACTTTCAAGACACTGTAAAGTCACTGTTTAATCACTGTTAAGTGACTGTCAATACAATTCACTGTATAGTCACTGTCAAGTCACTGTATAATCACTGTCATTCACTGTTTAGTCATTGTTTAGTCACTGTCAAGTCATTGATTAGTCACTGTTAGGTCACTGTCAAGACACTGTTTAGTCACTTTCAAGTCACGTTAAGTCAGTGTTTAGTCATGGTCAAGTCACTGTCAATACACTGTCAAGTCACCGTTAAGTCACAGTCAATTCACTGTATAGTCACTGTCAAGTCACTGTCAAGTCACTTGTTGTTTGTCATTGTCAGTCACTGTTAAGTCACTGTCAAGACACTGTTAAGTCACTGTTAGGTTACTGTCAAGTCACGGTCAAGTCACTGTTTTGTCACTTTCAAGACACTGTTAAGTCACTGTGTAGACACTGTCAAGTCTCTTTTAAGACACTGTCAAGTCACTGTTGAGTCACCCCCACTTTACCTTCACGTTCCTCCAACTTCCTTTCTTTTTTCATCCCTCTCCCCCTGGGTCACTCCGCTAAAACAACAACAACAAATATGCATAACGTCCGCGCAGCGTTGCAAAGTCACGTGACTCTGAAATCAAATTTTACTCCTACCAAAATCTTCCGCACCGAAATTAAAGACTTCTCACATCAAAAAAGAGCGGACCTTTTCTTCCCCTTCTCGTGAGTTCACTTAAAAATCATGGTCATTTGCTCTCTTTGCAGTTTCTAAAACGATTTCCCTAAATTTCGCAAGTGACACATTTCTCTCACCTATAAAATCGAACCACTGTGCACTGAGTTAATTTTCAGAATTGTTGATTGTACGCCCAAAATGAAGAGGAAAAAAGGAAAAACCGGCTCTGCGGTCAATTCATAAACAAATCTATAATATTTGCCTTTGCGGCCAAAAGAGATGTTCATCCATTAATTGTACAATAAAATACGACAACGGTGAGTCGTCTGAGAGCGTCACAGCGTCACACGAACCCTCCGCGACGTAGCCTCAGTGGCGAACAAGATCGAGCCAACAAAAACGCCGCCCAAGAGGCAAACGCAACTGGCGATGAAAACAAACCCGTCGTGGCATTCGCAGACATAAGACGTCGCACCAAACCGCGCAGAAGTGAAAATACAAAAACCCAATTCAAAAATCGAAAATCGAGAAGAAGTGAGAACAACAACAGCAACGGCAGCAAAAACAAATGTAATTGAAATTATTTGCTAACGCCATTAGCGTGTACGTAGTATAATTATTAAGGAAAACAAATTCGCCGATTAACGGAAAACTGATTGTACAAGTTAAACATTATCAGAGACTTGCAATCACGCGATCAAACAGCACTCAAAAGCGGCATGAAAATTACATCGACTTATATAAGCTCTTAGCCCTTAGGGTTAGAGACGTGATAAAAATTTCGGACACTTGAAGGCCGTTGGAAAAGTGTTTCGTTAAATTGTGTGCAGTGAAAAACAAAACGATCGTTTCTTGTATTTATAAACCAATTCAACATGCTTAATGCTTATGAACTTTTCACAAAAATATACAACATTCTTTAGTGCTGGCTAATTAGCAATGCAAACTAGTTTCATATTTTTTTTTAAAGGTATATTTTTAGTTTGTAAAATTCAGGTTTCAATACGCTGATGACTTTTTAAATGGTTTACAAGACACACGCCTAATGTTTATTAATGGATTATGTTTTTAAGGCAGAGATTTTATTGCTGATTTATGAATATTCGATGTAAACGTCTCAAGTTTTACAAGGCAACATGTGTTGTTCCGGTCTTAGGAACATGTTAAAGGGTGTCCCCCAAATTCAGGCACCGAGAGGTTTTAATTAAAATTTGTATCAAATCACAAAGTATGAGGTAGGTCAACGATGGGCAAGAAAAACTGGATATCGTTTTGTATGGAACATTTTTTTTTTTGTTTTTTTTTGTGTACTTAATTTAGTTAGCAATCATAAATTATTTTTAAATAAATTATATTTTGTTTAATTCAGAAAGTAATGTACTGTTAGCTTCGTTTACACAATGTCACGTATTATTTTCCCACGTGTCGAGAGGACTGAGTGCTTTGTTTTTTAAGTAGGAGAGTAGCTTAAGTTTTGCATCTACTAAAAATATGTTAAACAAGAATCTCACATCAGCTGAAGCGACGAAATTTTGAAAAATGCTCTCCTAATAAAGGCTCCGATTAAACAAACTCGAGTGCAGGTGTACCTTCCTTCTTCGGGTAGAATCGTGTTTGTTTTTATAAAGTGTTTTTATCGATCTTTCTTAGGTAGACCTAGTTTACAACAGTGAACGGCTTATTAAAGCCGTGTGAAGAAAAAACATCTACGTCTATGATGAATGCTTTCATATATATGAGATGACTATTGACGAGAAAAAAGAGCTTGTAAGAGACAATTACCCACAACTTTATATAAAATAATATATTTTGAACAATTAAATCGTAGTGGGCTATTGCTCAAACTGTTGAACTTGTCTAGATCCTTATTTATACAAAAAAAAAACAAAAGTCCGAGATATTCGAACTAAAATCAATCACAAACCATGCCCCCAGGCGGTCAGTCTTGGATTTTCTATATTCAAGTACGAGATAATTGACTTGAGTACGGATTTTACAAAACCCGAAATTCTTGTCTTGTCTTATCTAACAACACTACAATGGAGTCTGGAGGCTGTCTTGGCCCTTCAAACCTGGTAGGGAACTCCAAGGCAACAAATGTGCAAAAAACACTCACAACAACCCTTAAATTGACAGAAAAATATTTGTATGTGTGTGTACCCATTTGGACAGACTGTATTAGTGCTTCTCTCTGTTTGGAACATGCTGCCTGTTTCATTTCACTTTGACAACAGAATTCCATACTTACTTCAATCTCAAATCAGAATCATAGGATTTTAAGTAAGATCCGTACTTGAAATAAGCATTTTCGGATTGACACAAGCCTTCTAGGATGGTTCCAATCCTTTAAGCAGAATGAAGTATGACTCGTACTTGAAATTACATTTTATTTTTTGAGCTTGCCTTTTTTCTGTAAAGAAATATAGTTTTATTAAATATATATAGAGAGTTAATTCCAGTATTACATTGTTATTGAATTTAGTAAATTAACTGAAAACGAACTGAGAACTTGTGCCTTTCACAGTCGCTCCCACACTGAAACAGTAATCGAGCTATTTTTAAAAAAATGGCTTAAAATTCTGCTGCACCAAAGATTGATTTGGACATGCAGAAACGACAGGAGTCCCCAAGGAATGCTTACGGCGGGGCAGTCACCAATGCATATAAAAACAATCATTTGTCAAACAACAAGCAAAAAGAAAGAGATGGAAAAAATCGGGCATTCGTGTGTGCTGTGTTTTACAAAAACCAGTGCATGGAATGGAAGCACCTCTGGAACACTGAGAGAAAAGCAACCTTTTTTCACCATTAAAAGAATAAATAATTTTTGGGAAATTTTAGAATTTATTAACATGATACAATTTCTTTTAGACACTTTACAATTTCATTTTGTCTTTCATTTTTCTAATTTCTTAAAAACTGTCTCGATACTTCTAGGCAATCAAAGTGCGATCACCAATAACACAGCTCAACAAATATTTGGTCCTCGCGGGCCGGGAACTAAGGCTGACGGACAGCACTCAAGTTTTTAAGATATCAATGCTGAACGTTAGTTAATAGCAAAGACACTTCATATATAGATACCGCATCTCATACAAACTTTTTTTTGTGGGATCCAATGTAAGCTCCCAAGAAAAATCGTTCTTTGCGTCACATGTGTCATCTACAAAATCTATAAACTTTTGCTCTCAGTCGTATAGCTAATTTAGAACACGTATAGCTAAATTTCAATATATGTTTCCTCGTACAGGCAGCGAGAAGCAAAAATTTGCATCCAATGTCAGCTCCCAAAAACAATCGTTTTTTGTTTTACATGCGTCATCTATAATATCAATAAATCTTTGTTAATAGTCACCTTTTTTGGCAAAGCCATCTTTAACGGAATAATGCGTGTGAAAATTTAAATGCATAGGGGGATCTTTCCTCTATGTAGGGCGACAAATTCATGGTTGATGACCTAGAAACCGTAAACAAATTAAGAAGGAAGATGTATATTTTATATGCTCCGAGTAAACAAACGATCATACTTCGTGTTAGTAGGCTCTTTTAAAAAGTCAATCTGGATCCGTTAGTTAAGCGCAGTATAACGATTTGATTAGAGATCTGATTTTGGCAAAGCAGAATTATTGGGATCAAGGTTAGAGGAGTGGGCAGGCTGATGTCCGTATTTCCACTCATCGCCATCGGAACGAAAAATTTCACGATTTGTTTCAATAAGAACAATCGTTGTGATATTGCATCAATATTGATGGTTTGATGGACGCATGATTCAGACCAGTGCACTATGGCTTTTTTTTATTTTTTTGGCGTCAACTTCGAATTGAAAGATAGGAAGTTATGTTTTTGCACATAAATTACACTGTGCGACAAATTTCAACTTTTTTCAAAACTACCAAGTACCACTATGCGGAATCGATAGTGCTACCCGAACTGAGTAAATCCCTATCAGCGTTTGGCTAGATTGGAAGCACTTTTTTTTTATGGACCCTCAAAGTTTTTGAAATTGGGTGTGCCATCCAAAAAAGGTGTCATTAGTTTTGGGCAAACAGCTCATTCAGTTTTAGTGATAGCTGCAAACTGTCTTCGGCAAACTTGTAGCTGACAGTCCGCAAAATAAATTCTTCATACGAAGAATTTTAAAAAATTCCTGTTTTCCGGTAGTATTTCTTAAAAAACTTTTCTTCAAAAACGTATTTTTTAATTTTTCGAGTATAACTTTTAAAAAAATCAGAATTTTTCGCATACTTTCTTTGGCAAAAAAGAAGCTTTTGAGATACCAAACAACTCTGCTGAACAAGGTTTTACAATCTAAACACTTCTACATCCTCCAAAACCGCCCCAAAAGTGTGAATTTCCAAAAAAAAATCTTATTTTGGTTGTCATTGTTTATTAGATACTCAAGTTTTTCACCAAAATAGCAGCCAATTAAGTTTTTTTAATCTTTTAGAGCAAAACATTACTCATTTTACTTGTTGTTATCCATGATGATTTTTTGAATATTTTTTGAAAATTTTTTCGAAAAATTCTGGAATTTATCAGCAAAAGGTTGCCAATTTAAGACTATAAAATATTTTCACATGCTAATACAAGCATTGCTTAGCGTGTACAAGTGGTTTTTTTGATTAATTAGAGTATTATAAACATAAAAATAAAGGTTATTTTCAAAAAACAGAACCACATTTTTTTGGGTCTATGCCAAAAAAAGAACGAAAAAAAAACCCAATGTGCAGTGACTCCTTTTTTTTTTTGATACTGTATGCAACCGCTTAAAAGCGCTGCTTTTTAAGAGCTATAGGAAAATTAAAAAAAAAAACTTAGAGCCCGCTATAAAATTCTAAGATTTATAATTAAAAGGTCACTAAAACAATAACTTTGTGAAAAAAACACATAAAATTCAGAAAAATTCATGAAATCTTTATTTGAATCGGTAGTACGGTCCATATAATTAAATGTTTGAAGATTATTTTATGCAAATGCTGACCGTGACTGCGCCTCAAATGGTCCATCCGCTTAGTCCAATTTTGGCATACTCTTTCCAACATTTCGGCCGGTATCTCACGAATAAATGCTTCAATGTTGTCTTCTAATGCGTCAATTGAAGCGGGCTTGTCTGTATAGACATGAGCTTTAACATAGCCCCACAAAAAAGCCGTTAAACCGCACGAACTAGTGACCGGACTGACATAGTTTGTTAGCTCTTGCATGTGGCACCCTTTTGAATCACTGGCTGATATTGCACTTTGGGCAAAAAATTCGACACATTTGGCTCATTTACGTACCCATTGAGCCCAAAAATGAGCTTCGTCGCTGAACACTCATTTTTCGGATATTACTCCAAAATCGAAATTCTGTGATTTACGTAAGCCAACTTTCCAAGAGCCCATTCACAAAAATTCCACGTTGCGGTAGGTCGTTCCGCTTCAATTCTTGCACCAGCTGTATTTTGAAAGACTTCACACCTAAATCCTTCCGCAAAAATTTTCCACGTTGTTGAGTAACAGAGGCCCAATGGCTGCGAACGGCGACGAATCGATAATTGATGGTCATCATTAACACTGGCCGATACACCTGCGATATTTTCTTCAGTTCGCACTCTACGTAAGCTTGTTGGTGGTTTAATGACCAACAATAGCCCGAATAGCTGCTTCAGTGGGTCGATTAAACTGACCATAAAATGGAAGAAGCGCGCGATGAACTTTCTTAACAGAGCACGCATTTTGATAATAAAATTGAATAGTTTGCAAGCGTTGTTCGTTTGTAAGACGATTTATGGTTAAATTATAGACCAAACTGAAGATGTTTGACAGTGAAACAAAACACGAAACGTGAGCGAGCTGTTTAAACCAATATTGCCAAAAAGATAATAGCTAAAGAATCCCCCTTTACATATGTATTTGGAACACCCTTCCCTTTAATACAAATCGCATACTAAACCAATTTAGGAGAAACTCATGAGACTGTATTGGATTAATTGTATGTATTAAAAAAATTGCCTACGAACATCACCTGTGGCTCATTTTTGCAGATGGACGGACAATTAAGTACTTAATGCATTTATTTCCCAGTATTAACAAGAAGACGAGGATTTCAGTAATTAATTTTATTTTTTTGCATTTAAATAGCGAAAAAGACGCAGGTGAATGAATAAATACACTTTGAGAAAGAAATATCTTTCGTATGTCGTATGTATGTATTATCTGTGCAATTTTGGTTTTAAATATAAATTAGTTTATAAATTGTTGTGCATTAGATTTTCGCGAATGAATTTGTGGTTGTGTATGGCGATGACAATGAGTTTGCCCAGCGAAAGTGCTCTCCAAACTGTTGTGTGCAAACTTGGCGCCAGCTGTTTTTGCCCACGTGTCATTGTCAATGTCAACAAAATATGCGCACAGTCTTATACGAATGATGTCGATGGATAGACCCTTACCCAAACTCAAAATAAAATTAAATTATTTCCAATACACAAAGATAAATAATTTCTGGAAATAAAACTATAGTTTTTTTCTGTTTTAGTTTTAAATAATTCTTGAGTTCATTAGTTCTTATTACTTTGTTAACATGCAAAGTTTACGTTACAAACTCAAGTATTGTGAAAATAATAATAATATAGTTAATAGATAATACATTTAAAGTCCCTTAATTTTATTTATTTTTGCATATTGTTTAATGAAATGGAGGACTAATAAATTATTATATTCTATATTAAACCAACTTTAAAGCACTAAAAATAATTTCTAAAATTCTAAAGCGATTTTGGTCCATATTCAAAAATAGATTGCGTCCATTTATAGTCGATTATTGGTTGATTCTAGAAAAAAAGTTAAGTTTGTTGAGATTTTTGAGCTGAATGTTGATTTTTGATTAGATTGATTTTATTTAGTGTGTTTTGAGTATTAACTTTATCACAAAAATATTTAGTATAAACAATTAAGGAAGTCAGTGTAACTTTTTTCGCTCGAACTTGATTGTCAATCATCTGATATTGACCCTTTCTTCAACAGATCAATAAATAATGCTGACTACTGCACAGAGAAAAACAAGAACAAATTCATTTTGATATTCCCCTAATAAAAATTAACTTTTTAAAAAATATAAAATTTTTTATTATATTTGGCAAGGATATAATATCTTTGTGATCCAAAATAATATCATTTATTTAATATCAGTGAAATTAAATAGATTCAGAATGATCCCAAAAATACATTATGATATTTAAAAAAAAAATATCGATTTGAAACTCTTAACATATCGATTTGATACATTCTCATATCAGAGCAAAATTGATATGAAAGATATAATTGTTTTTTTCTCGGTGTGTGGGAGCTATGAAGTTTTTTCCACGGGTGTGTGGCGTAAACTGAAGATATAATTGATCTGCCTAGAAGTAAAATAAGTATTTTTCCCATACATGTTAAACCTCTATCTCTTATTATTTCTTAGATCTCTTCTTTCATACTTCATACATTCGGACATGACTATATCGACTAGACTGTTGATGCTGTTCATGAATATATACTCTTTCCAGCGTCGGAGATGCTTCCCGCTGTCTGTGACAGACTTTTGCACAAACTTATTATACTCAGACTACCAAAACAAATAACAACAACTGATCATGAAATATACGTAAATAATAACTAGCAACTGGGCAGCCCCTGTAGCAATTATATGAGAGCTCTATTGGCACTGCTGCTGCTGCTGTGTCACAATTTCCGCAAATTATAATAGAAGCTTATCCCACATCATTTTCATTTCAACCCCGGCAAAAGCAAAAAGAGTGAAATTAATTAGTGCCGTTATAAATAAAGCATAAGCATTCGAAAACCAAATCATTTGACATTCAGACGCGCCAGAGTGACGAATACAGAATCGCGAATCAAAACAAAAATCCATTGAAATTATCAAATCACTTGTTGGTCACGTGATCTCGCAATAGTTTGCCTGTGGGTGGGTTGACTCTGTTGCCTTGTCTCTCTTATTTACATTGTTCCTTGTTTCTGGTTCTCCTCTTTGTTTTATCGGCATAAAATTCAAATGACAAAGAAGGAGAAGAGTGTCGCGTGTGGCGGCCGTTGGCACAAGAAATCATTTTCTATATACAGTTTATACTCGGGCAGGTCGCCAGCCAAAAACACAGATAATAAAACACTTAAATAAAAAAAATTATAAAAATATTGAAATTATCAAACAAACGAGAATTTGGTGAAATTTCACCTCGCGCACGTATCCAATTTATTTTCGGATCAAACCTAAAAATACACAATCAATACAAATATTTTGTGTGGTGCTAATTAGTCAATCAAACTTCTTCTTGTAGCCAGAGAAGACAACGACGTGTATCAAACATAAGCGCAACGCAACGGATTCGGTGTTAATACACAAAAGTGACACGTTTCGCTAAGGAACTGATCAAGGTAAGTGTCAATTGAAAATAGAGGGAACATAGTATCGCGGAGTGGGTTCAGAAAGTTTTATTTTCAGGTCAAGAAGGTTTTGCTCACTGGGTAAACAGATCATTCTTAGTTTCAGATAAATCGTATGCTACTTTTCAGTAGTTGCTTTAAAAATCACATTACAAATTAAGGAAAACTCACAAAATCTTTAATAATGTTAATGCGATTCTATTAGTGGAAAATTTAAGCTGAGAAAATTTACTTTCATTGCCCGAACCAAAGCCTAAGCACAAAGAAACTTACAAAGGTTCGTTTCAAAAAAAAGTTACTTTCGCTCTGCGACCCTGAGCCCTTGAAGTTTCGCGGACCGAACCCCTCATGATTTCTAGCAGTTTTTCATCCCTGGTTGGATTGGTTATGGGTTGTTCATAGCCTTGTTTAATGCATTTTTAGACATAAATTCGCCAACCATAAGCAACACATAAGAGCATGTTCTAAAATTTCTTCACCATAATAATAAGATCCGAACAAAAACACCGAAAATATGCAAGTGCGCCGCCCCATTTAAACAAATAAATTTTAAAATTAAAAGCAGGCCTATCAAAAAAGGTAAATTCAAAATTATGAGAAGCATGACCACCCGCAGGAAAATATATTCAGTTGAAGAATATAACTCAATTTCAACTTTGAAAATCAAAGCCATAGGAAATACATTATTTGGTGTAGGGTATTTTGCAGTCGGGGCACTCGACTTTTGTCTCTTGTGATGCGGCATACCGATTGTAATCCAACTGCTGATACGTGTGCACCATAACGAAAATACTATCCAGGAAGAGACATGAGGCGATCTGGAACAGAAACAGCCGTAGCAATGCAAATGTCTTGACCGCCGCGCCGGCAAGTTCTCAAAAAAATCTCTCAAAAAAACTAGGCCAATGGCCTTACGAATTGTCTCCTGTGATGTGGCATACCGATTGTGATCCAACTGCTGATACGTGTGCACCATAACGAAAATACTATCCACACGCACTGCCAGTACTAGGGACGGTATCACCACATGACCTACATGGCGACATAATTCCAGACGGAGCATCGAGTAAATAATGCAAGAGAGTACTAGGAGGGGGATAATTTTTTAATAATGGTGGTGAAGCCAAATATTTTCAACGATTCAGACTAGACATAAACTGGCTCTGCGATCTCAAGCAAGTGGTAGCTTCCTCATCATTGTGGGTGACTTCTTTGGAGTCAGACTTTCTCGGCGAACCGTGCATTCATTCTGCTAAAATTTTAGAAGTCAATTGAACATTTTTAAAGATTACTTATCATAAATAAAATCTTACAATCATTTTTAACCTCGTTTTCCAATCCTGGGGATAAGATTGGGATCACCAATTTTTTGGGAAATGGACGAGACTCCAACGGTGCTGAGAATGCAGCCACCAGTACTTTAATTTCTCGCTTATCAGTTGCAAATTCTTTTATCGACCGTTTTTTAAGATCTCGAACTTTTCTCGTATGGCTTTCCAAATGCGACGAATTCCGGCTTGAGCGGCAAACTGATCTCCAAGTCTTCGCCTGGCTTCTGTTTACATGCCGCCGTATTACTTCTCTTGTTCTTCAAAATATTTTTTTTTGTTTGACTCTACAAGGCCCACCAGCCACAGAAAAGTTTTTCCCTCTTCGCCTTTTCGATGCTTCAACTTGATTCCTTATTGCTAGCAATTTTAATCAACTTTTTTTGCTAAAGGGCGGTATCCACGGCTCGCGAAATGGCCGGGAAATGAAAAACTCCATATAAAAAAAACTGCTGCGCAATTTGTTCGTGTGGCCGTTTCATATTCGGTTTCCACTTATCGGGATAAATAGCTTACGTTTGCCACTATGTTATGTTAAACAAAAAACGTAGCTTTAAGTGCTGTTAACGCCTTTTTTTGTGGCGACGCAACGAAAATAGGTTTCGATTCTAATTTGTGTGGGCAAGACAACCACAAAAACAAATTGAAAATGAGCGCAGCAAAAAACGACTCTGGCAGAAAACGAACGCGAACAAGAAGCACTCAGACTCCAACGCAATCAAGGCGGTCTGGTTGAGCATTAGTGAAGAGCTTGGCAAAAGCGGTAAGTAATGCAGCTACATAATGAAATATTCATTTTAATGTAATATATTTTTAAAAGTGAATGATGCATGGGTAACGCTGAAGGAAGCAACCGGTACCACACCAAAATGTCGGCTACGAAGCGCTTCAAGACGGGTAGCGCAGGTGGCTATCCATTGGAATCAACGGCGCATATCCTTTTTGCCGAATACATCAGCAATGCGGAAGAAAGTTGATAAAGTGAGCTTAAATAAATTCCTTGCAGAACTCTTTCTTCGGATCACGATATAAGTGAACCAAGCACACCCGTCTCGAAATGTGAGTTATCCCTCCCAGATTCGTTGGTTGACTTTTACGATGATGTGGTAGCTGCGAAGTCTTCGGCTGATTTTGATGTTGAGACAGAGTCGGTATATCTATATGAAAGTTATGCACAGATAATTGCTATGTATTTTCTGACAAAGTTATATAAATTATTTTGATTTGTTTGGTTACGAACTGTTTTTTTTTTACAGCGCCAAAACAGCGCAAGGTTGCCTTGAATCGTTTATCGATAGAAAAAACTGTGTTATCGTGTTAACAGCAGCGACTTAGCAGACTCTGTAAGGAATCTGCGAAATATCAACTTTTTCACGAGAGAATTTTCGCGAGCCGTGGATACCGCCCTTAAATGAGTACCAGCAACAGCAATAGAATTAAGAAAACAAAAACAAACACAGCTGATTCGTTGACACTGTCTGGTCACACTATGGCAGCGATAGCAATCTATCGATATCGGGCGAGCCTGCCGGTAAGTCTCGTTGAGAAAATCAAATGACTTGCCCGCAGGTTATTCCGCCCGGCAAATTTAACCGGCCGGTACCTAACCGCAACTTTTGAGAAAATGGGCCTTAGTTGATTATTTTTAATTATTTAAATATTGTGGGGTTTTTATTTAAAGGAAGTTAAATTATTATTATATGAAATTCGTCTTTAGTTAATCGTCGTTGGTTGCATCTGCTCGAATATTCGATGTCTTTCGGCATCCACTCGACTTAGCGTTTCGAGCGCAAGCCTTTGTTGTACTTATCAAACACGACACGAGAGATTTAAAACTAACCGAAAGAGATTTCTGTGATACCGACATTGGGTTTGGGTTGGAGTTTGGTTGAAAGAGATTTCTGTGACACCGCTGATATAAACCAAAGCAGGTATGATCTTTTGGAGTGTATAAGCATTTCCTATGGAATGTGGCATGGCGGAGGAAGGGAAGAAGATTTATATTTACTAGGATCAAACCAATATTACATATCCGGGGGTGGCACACAAACTTCTTCCAACCAAATTCCAAACGACTTCAAATTCTTAGGTGCCATTGAAATTTCTTTTGGTTGGGTTTAAACCACCCGTGTTTCGTAAAGATATTTAGGAAGGCTACCACCTCGGTGGCTCCCTCTGTCAATGGTGTCGCTCTCTACATGGCAGCTGATTGCAGGCAAGTTATACCTCATGTTTGGCGCCAACAAATTTTTAAATTTTGCATTTTATTTATAGAGAATATGACTTTAATTCGATATAATAATTTTAAAATTCATCATAAAACTTATAACACAATCAAAAAATTTTAGTTAAACATCAAATTGACGCTGAACTAAAATAAGGATAAAATTTTTTGGCGAGAGATTGTGAGTTATTTTTTTAAAGCAATTTTTGGTTCTGGTAGTTCCGTTTTTTGTGGTGTATACTAAGTTTCAGCAAGCCTTGACAGTGAACTGAGAGCTTTAAAGCTCACAACTTTTCTTTGCCCTAAAATACTCATCACCGATGAGTCAAATAGCCATCATCAATGTATCTATCATGAACATTTGTGAATTATCGATGAACTCCTTTTATTTAAATGAAGCAATGTCTTCATAGTTAAAGCGGTCATGATTTTCTTTAAGTCATTGGCGATTTAACAATAATTATTTATAAATTATAACTACTTTGTAAAAATTCACAAATGTGTTTAGGTCAGCTTCACCCATAATACTCTAACAGAGCTTGCAAAAAATGTGTCTCTTTTTACAGGCTATTGGAAAAAACAGTCACCTTCGGACGCGATAAAAAAGGAAACGAAATGACAGTTCACCTCTGTCTTTTCTCAACTTGCTCTTTGCTTAATCAACGAAAGTTTTTTTGTCGCCCCCTTTGAGAATTTGATTTCATGAGACACTTTGCTGGGCAGAAACTGCCGAAAGTGTCTTTTGCCCATGTATGTATGTTGCACGTGTGCCTCAGTAAACTGCAAGTTTGTATACGTTCTTTTGTGCAATTCGAGACTGCCTCTTTTACGCTTTGCTTTTACCAAACAGACCCCTTACAATGTTCCTTTGCTCTGACACTTGGGTATCCCTGTTTTGCTGGACTATGGATGGGTACTTATTTTCTCACATTGTAATCAGATTTCTCTGTTTGATTTTCTTACATCTCTCTAACGAAAACGATTGTAGCCTTACAACAGAAAAATTTCGACAAAACACATTAAACTCCCCGGAAATGTTCTGTTGAGTTAGTTAAATTTGACCCTGTTATTTCGGTGAGCAGACAGCATAGAAAAAAATGATTGACCATATTTTGCGAGATTTTTGACTCTAATGACTTTGGCAAATTATTTAATTACTTAAATAATTCACTTGACCTAACCCTCATTACCTGAATCGAATAATGAAAATTATTATTATTGTTGTGGAACGACACGTGCTGGCACTTAAAATCAAAGGCAAAAAGTACAAGCACTAGCAGCATCCACGTTTTAGATTTAATTTGGTTTTTGTTGGGTGCACAATTTGTTTTGTCGAAGAAGTAGAACTGCATAAACAAATTCACACAGAATGGTATTCCATCAACGTAGACGTCAAGGCAGCATTATATTGCAGTTTTGAATTTGATAAGAAGTGAATTCTGCTACTACCTTCAGCTTTTACCATATATCAAAAATGTTAAATATCTCTGACACAGATAAATACATTTTTTTTGGAAACCAAAAATGTTGGTTCGGCAATTGTTGAGGCTTAGCTTTTGTTTGAAAGAAAGTTCCGAATCGAATAAAAATAATGAAATCTATTTTAAGTAAAAAATGCATTGCATGCGGTTCGAATGAGTTGCAGTTCAAGTGCTGCGTGTGTATTTAACTATTTATCCGCTTAATACATTTACTAAAGAAAGAAAGGTATGGAACAGTGTGCTAAACATACAACCTGCCCCTGGCAACACTTTTTCCAACGCGTTTGTCATGCAATTTTAATCGCAATTGCATTTTTAATTTTCCTTTTCCACCTGACGGCGGGAACGCTCTGTTCCTTTTTTTTTATTTTTTTCTTCTGCTGCTTCACTCGAAAAGAAATATGCGCACAATAGCGGCAGCAGTAGGAGCAGCAGCAAAGCAAATAAATATTAAATGCAATACACTCAATACCTAGACAGACAACAGCCAACTGGCAAGCAGCGGAGACATTGCATAGAATGGCGAGAACCCTAAAATTAGAGAATAGATAAGGATAAAAATTTAAAAAATTTTAAAAAAAGAGGAGAGGGAAAAAAATAAAAAAGGAAAAAAAAAAAGAAAAAAAGGGAAAAGAAAGAGAAAAAGGAAAAAAAAAAAAACCCAAATGAAGGAATAACTCTCACAACAATTTTAAAAGAAAACATGTACCAATTATATTTATGAATAATTTAATTATTGTTTGGTAATAGCCATTTGGGGAGAGGAATTGCCAAATTTTTCATACATTGTATAATAAAATACGGGGTAAAACAAACAATTTGTCTATATAAAACCCATTTTCCGACCGATAGTTCCTTTTGAAGCAGTGGCGCTCAAGAAAAATATTTTACAACGAAAACTGTAAATTTATTTGTGTATTTTAAGTCTTCTTCATGTATCGTATTGTAGCCAAAAGCAATACTTTAAATCAACAATCCTCGACAGCCCCTTCCAATGTTGCATGACGACTAGGGCGATATTTTGACCCAAAAATTCACTTTTTCGTTTATAACCTAAGTTTTCCGCCATTATTTTTAAGTTTGGTTCTTATTTCATATCAAATGCATCTTGATCTAATTACAAAAGCTTACAAAAAGGACAACTTTTGCAACAGAGAAGATATAAGGCTTTCCATATCTATTTTTTGTCGCTGAATTCAAATAAATTGTCCGATTTCCCCCAGCACGTCAGGCTTACGAGATATTTGTCTAAAAGTGTGTTCAGAGAGAATTCTTTACATTTGTTGGGCCACATTCAGGGTCCTATTCCAACCATATTTGTATTAGTGTAAGCTGCATTGAATGACGTTACATTAAAACTAAACACGAAGTTTTTATTTTGCTCATAAGATAAAAATTTTTGGATTTTAATATGGAAAATGTGGTTATTTTTAATAATATCTGTTTTTTCCCCAAACTTAAATAATTCTGAAAAATTGCCATCTGATATTGAAAGTATCAGAAAAATAGTTGGTTGTATCATTGCGCTTTTAATTGTTATAGCCCAAACACTATAAATATTTGCGTCACTTTTTTACATTTTTTCAACAATATTAACCTCCTAAATGTCTTTAAATTAACAAAAAGCAGACTAAAAATTTTTTTTAATATCCACTCTTTTGTTTCACAATAACTACTGGTAAATATTGTGCAAAAATTAAATTTTTTTTATAATTTTTGGGCTATAACTTTTAAAAGCGCTATGATATCGAAAAACTGAAAGTACGTTAAATAAGACGAGACAAGGGACTAATAAATAGTTCTTTCAGATTTTTTATGTTATCAGAAAATTTTTCAGAACTATTTAAACTTGGAAAGAAATCGGACTTATCCAAAAATAACCACATTATAATATTAAAGTATAAAAATTTCTATGTGTTCGGTCCCAAGGGGCTATGTGGGGAACTCTGCTTTACAATATTGGAGCATTAGAAAAGCTTAGGAAATATAGAGATAGCGAGACCTCATCAAAGGCGGCACTCATGAGTGCGATTGAAAAACTTTTGTGGATTTCATGATTTATTTTTTGTGTGTGAGATTTAATCGAAAATTTCTTGATATTCTGGCTCTAGAGGGTTTGATTCCAGCACATCGCACCAAGCACACAGTTCAAAAAATTGTAGAAGCTGCAAAAATTTATGTGGGGGACTTGAATAATTGCACCGAAACCGAGCTGACAAATGAATTTATTATGTGGCAAAGGAGTTGTGAGAACTCAGAGTTAAAAAAGCCCAGACTGCACTCGAGGCACTACAGCTCATGAAATCGAAGAAATTCAATCATTTTTTCCCGAACGTTGCAATATTATTGCAATTGTTTTCTACGATCCCTGTCACCTCATCAACAGCTGAACGGACTTTTTCTCTGCTGAAAAGATTGAAAACCTACCTTCGTCGCGATATGTTTGAGGACAGACTCTGCGGGTTAGCTCTGGAAAACGTTCACAAAGATATTTTAACTTCAACTTACGAAATAGTTGACATGTTTTGCCAAGCCAAATCTCGTCGTCATGCAAGGGAGTAGCCAGCTTTCCGATATTATATTTCTTTATTATTTTTCAACATTAAATAACACAGGTTTACAAAAAAATTTTGGCAAATTTTCGCAACAGTGAAGATAGAAAAGTTTTAATATGTATTTTTGGTCGCTGAGTTTAAATTTATTGTTCGTTTTCCCCCCGCACGTCAGGTTTGCGAGTTTAGCGAGGTTTCATTACATTTGTTGGTCCTGTGGCCACATTATAGGACACTTCCTATTTCAACCAAATTTATTTAATGTAACACACTGCGCAATTTACACCGAATGCTTGCCAAAGTCACTCTTCACTGTGTGTTAGAAAGTCACTTTTTTGCGCTCTCTTCTTGGTGAACCCTAATGTAAGCAGCAACTCAGCGAATGTGTACACCCATGCATGTTGGTTCTCAAACTTCACTCAAACTGTTGCCACCTCTAGAATGGCGTCTAATCAAAATTAATTCAAATGTTCAATTCGATTTTCAACGATCGGTCTTTAATGATTTTTGGAACAATCTAAATAATTGAACTTTTTCTGAAATCCTTGATTACTAAAATGGCTCTTTCCATATATTTGGTGAATTAATATATTTGGGCTCTGAGGGGGGGGGCTTCAGCCCCTAGGATTTAGGCTAATTGTCTAGTTAAAAAATTTCGACGGATCTTTGGCCTAAGTTGGTTTGCAAAACGCCCAAAAAATTCGTCGGTGTCACAGAACTTCAAGAGATTTCATTTTCTTATTTGAAAATCTAGTTGAAAAGTTTGTGTCCATCTCTAACTCGTATCGAAAACACGGTTGGTTCTCCCAAAAACAAAATTCCCATATTCTAGCTATGAGTTAATACGATGTTAAAATAAGTGTGGTGGTAAATTATGCTAAGTCTTCTAACAAAACAGAAGAGATTTGAAACCAACCAAAAGAGATTTTTGGGACACCAAGAATTTGTTTTGGGTTGGAATATGGTTGAATATCTTTCTTTACCGTGACACCTCCGAAAATAAGTCTTCGTTTATATTTTTTGATATCTTTAATATATATCTTGCAAGGCTGCAAACCTGCCTTGAAAGGAACCATGAAGAATCAGTTCGGTTCTGGATTTTGGGTCCATCAAATTGGTTTTAGAACCGAACTTTCTAAATTGTTATCTTCCAATAACTGGACCCGAACCAAACCCCATTTTCTTGGAAATATATCGGAATCGGAAAATTGTCATTTCAAAATCGTATCCCCACTCGGAATTCTACGATTTCGAGAGGAAAATAAGTCATATAGTGAATCAAGTTGTGCAATAGAAAATCAAATCTTCTTATTTATAACAAGTGAGAAAGTCGGTCAAGCCCGACTATAATATACTCTGTACCTAGAGTAGGAGCTGTATGCAGTGCTGCTGCTGCGCTCATCTGTAAGTTTCTCTCTCTCTCTCTCCTCTCTCTTAGAATGTGCGGCGTTGGTTGGTGCAAGGGTGGGAGGGGGGTGGCGGGGGGTAATTCACTTATTTGCTCGTAACTTGAGAACCGCTCATCCGATCTTTATCATTTCTTCGGCAAATTGATACATATTGCTAACGACTAACTATCTCTAGAAGGTACGAATCATCTATCTTCAAAACTGTGGGAGATATGACGTTTTTTCAAAATTACGGTGGCGGGAGGGGGCGTGGAAAAAATTGAAAATAAACTTTATCTGCCTGCAAGTAAAAGAAGCATTTGTTCCGTACATGTCAAACCACTGTCTCTTACCATCTCTGAGATCTGTTTGTTCATACGAACGGACAGACAGACGGACATGGCTATATCGACTCGGCTGTTGATGTTGATATATATACTTTATAGGTTCGGAAATGATTCCTTCTCCCTGTTACATACTTTTGCACAAACTTATTATACTCTATGTACCTTCGGTACAGAGTATAAAAATAGAAAGAGAGGTTAGCTTTCCATTTTGAAGTCCAGGCAGTTTTGTATGCCGTTCTAGAGAACTATAAGGGACGATCCAGAACGTCAAGAAATATTCCTCTGAAAACAAAATATAACGCATTAAATGCAAAAAAAAAGGTAGCGAATAGTGGCAATGCACAGCAAATTCAATATGTCTTTAAGATCCTGCATTTTATATTGTGTATCGAAACTGTGTTAAACGCATAAACTCTACTATGAAATTAGTCTCGCCGTCCATAAAACCAACTTTTGATTAGTTTAAAGAGACCCGTTGCAGACTTTTGCAGATTCACATCTAGAGGGCTCTTTAGGCTTGGTTGAGCTGTCAAGAAGCTGAGTTAAAAAAAAAAACAAGAGAGAGATTAAAAAGAGAGCCAACTCGCTCTCTCCCTTGCATCTCTCTCTGCCGAAAATCGGTTTTGTGTTTTATAAAGCAAATATGATCCGATTGAGAAGAGCTTTACTCATTCCAAGAACATTTGGAACATTTGTTGTCAAGAATTTTGACAACATCTTGTTCTTATTTTAAGTAGAGGGCAAATTATTTTCTAAACAGTTTTTTTCTCCCTGCGTACATATACTGATGGAACTAATGTTAAAAGATGCCTCAAACTTTAATTTGTATTTGTATTAGTATTACCAGTTGAGGACTTAAAAATAGTACTCCACGTATGTGCAAATTAACGACTGTGCGTTATCTCCCAAGTTCATCTTTAGTACCGTTTCTTTTCCAATAATTTGTTTTTTGTTTTATCTTTATTAAAACTTTGTTAGTGCCTTTGGAAAAATGTTCGCATTTCATTCCTCTTCTGTAATTTTTTTCCGTCACATTTAAACCTTTCGTGAACAAGAAAATTCTAATCGGCAACCAGTCAGAATTAATTCGAACCACATTGTCAACGATCGTACGTAATATTTTTTTGGCAGAAAATACATTTTTTGCAGCATTATGCCGATAGAGATTATGCAAAAAAAAAATATAGATGCCACCGCTACGTTATGCGTAACTTTTACTTTTGATTTTTACCTCCAAATGACTATCAAAGGGAATACAAGATTCATTGCTCTGACGCGTTTTGATTATAATTACTATAATTCTACTAAATAGTCAATTTGCCTGGCACTCGGATCAGCGATTAAGAATGTCAGCGGTCAACAATCAACCAACCAACCAACCAACCAACAACAAAACCGAAAGCACGTGCTCGACTATCGCGTGACAAGCCATTTGAATGCGACGTTTTTTCGCATTTTGGTTTCAGACACTTGGCAAATTAAGATGCAAACGAAAAAAATAAAAACAATTAACATTGACACCTTTCAAGTGCTCGGGATATTGGTCAAGTGTTATGTTTGCTTTTAATTTTTTGCCTACTGCAATCAGCAAACAACTGAAACGAACATACCAGCCCAGAGAAAATGAGTCATCCAGTAGAAATCTATTAACACGTTCCGCAACGTTGGCTTCAGTCGAGGCGCTAAAAAAAATGCCATATCATAAAACCTTAAATTGCATTAAGTCAATTTGTTTACTCTGCTGATGAATCCAATTCTGTTTGGCAATTAATTATTTTAATCACCTGATGTGAACTAACTAATATTTAATATTTGACTTAATACGTCATAAAATTGAAAACAAGTTTCCATGCTCAATGCTACACACATTGGGGCTAATCAAGACATGGACTATGGGCAGAAATGGGTGGTTTGATTTTTAGCAAAAATTTAAATGAACCGAACATAAAGCTAGATAGTAAAAGTTTATTGTTGTCACGCTGCTAAAATCAGCTAATTGAACGTTACAATGTGTTCTGCTGATCTTGAGGGCACGTGGTTCGAAAAGTTTACGACATTTGCATAAAGTTGTTAAGGAAAAATCAAAGTAAGCAAAAAGTACTTGATAATTAAAATTTAACTTAAATACAGATTTTGTGATAATTGAGAAATGTATTGTAAAGTATAATTTTAGATTGAACCTGCAATTTAGTTTTTTCAGTTCTAGATAAGATGGTACGATGACAACCTACAAAGCAGTAGAAATGATAAAAATCCAAAGAACGAAAACAATATTCATTGACGTAAATTAATACTGTATAACTATTAGAGTGTCCCAAAAAATCAAAGTTAAAGTTACTTTAAAGTCAAAACAGTTATAAATAAAATTTTAAGACGGTAGGACCATGGTAACCCGTGCCGACTTACATTGAAACATTTCAGTAGCTTTATAATAATAATCCGCGAACCAAGGCTTCGTGGGCAAAACTGAAAACGCTGATCTGTCTATTTTTAGATCTGGATTATGGCCTTTGTGAAAAGGTTTGTGGATGAGTCAACATAGTACACCAAAATTGTTGCCATTGTGTGTTGCAAGTACAAAAGTACCCATAAAATGCGAACCGAAGCTTCATTTGAAAAATTGGTTATGAGGTGATGCTTACAGGGGACCCTTATATCAAAATTTAAGTGCCGTATACGCTTTACCCATTAAAAATGGGTAAAAGGGGATCATGAAGTTGTGCAAATGTATCTAACAGGGAGAAGGAAACATTTCCGACCCTATAAAGTATATAAATTCTTGATCAGCATCAACAGCCGAGTCGATTTAGCCATGTCCGTCCGTTCGTCTGTCCGTCTGTCTGTATGAACGCGTCGATCCCAGAGACTACAAGAGATAGAGACCCAAATTTTTGCATGAACATAGCTGTATACCGTACCCTGATCGAGTTTGTTTCAGATTTGCAAAATTTCCCCCTTCCCTCTTAAACCGCAAAAAAACTGTCAGAGCCACAATTCAAAAATTACAACAAAGTGGCTTAGCATATTTTATCTATGGCCGTATATCTATACATTCTAAAAAGCGCAACATGATCCGATCAAAAACACCAAAGTTATTCACTAAACAAATTTTGCAGATTGCCTGCGTGCGGTGTGTGTGTGCTTGCGCGTGTTTACCCACTGCACCACGAAGCGAACGTCAAGCGGGAGTATCGTAAAACTATCTCATTCGTGCTCAAATGTGATACAACAGGCGAAAGTATCGCCAAATTAGCGCATTCGTGCTTGAATATGATATGTGAATAGGTACAAAAAACGAACAACCGATGCTGTTGTATCGAAAAAGGCTCGCAATCGATTGGTAAAGTGAGTCGCGAAAGGTATCGAAAGAAGGCTCGCAAAAACTATCGAAAAAGGCTTGCAAACGAATCTTTTACGAGCTATCGAGAACAAATCTTTTTTTGCTAAAAAATGAGCGACGGGTGATTAATTTGCGGATCGTTTGCGAGTGTTTTCTCGATAGTTTTGCACGTTAATATTTCGCGTTAGTATCACTAGCGATATTTTTTTCGAGCTATGGGTTCAGTGGGTATTTGCGCGTTTGTGTATGTGCGTGTGTGTTTGAGTATATGTATGTTTTTGAAGTCGGGCTACTTGACTGCAGCTGTCTTACTTTTTATTTTTTAGTGTTGTACTGCGTAGTAAGTCAGTACAAATTTTCATGTAAGAAGTTTGGCATCAAGTCTGGCTCGTGTTATCGTTGTCCAATCCCAATAATATTTAATTTGTGAGTCAATGAGGTCAAACAGAATTAAAATAGAGGGTATGCGTATTTGATTTCGCAAAAAAAATATTTCCTTACGTCTTGGGACACCCTAATAACTATACTAAATGTGGACTAACTAAAAACTCAAATAAAAATACGGCTGCCTCTTTGAAATTGCACCCTTTTCATATTTTTATGAATGAAAGAGAACGCGATTCACTTATTTGCTTATAACTTGAGAACCGCTCATCCGATCTTTATCATTTCTTCGGCAAATTGATATTCCTAACGACTAACTATCTCTAGAACGTACAAATCATCTATTTACAAAACTGTGGGAGATATTTCGTTTTTCAAAATTGCCAAACCTCTATCTCTTACCACCTCTGAGATATGTTTGTTCATACGGACGGACGGACAGAAAGACGGACGGACAGACGGACATGGCTATATCGACCCGGCTGTTGGTGCTGATCAAGAATATCCGACTTTTCCGGGCGGAATTTTCCAATTTTTTTCTTATGCGCCAACTACGAGGTCTATGCCAAATCTGAAACCTGTAGGATAAGCCGTTTGCTGGGCGTTGATAATATGTACAGATTTATATATATAGATTAAAACATTTGCCAGGGTATAAAAACTTTGGCAAAGACGGAGTTATCTTGGCTTTCTCGTTGATAGTAACTTGTATATTTCTGGTTCCTGACTTGCAATTTTATTTTGTTTTAATCGACTTTTGTCCCATAGTGCAAAGCCCAAAAGTTGAATGACTTCCAAAGAGTTCGATTACCTTTGATTGCAAATGGCCCAAAATACAAAAATATAACTCTAGACTTACATGCTTTGGCATGCAAACAGAAATCGAAGTACAATCGAACAAACAACCAAACGAGGCACATGCATGTTGCAGACATTTATCAATGAAATTCAATTCAAAGAAATAGCATTTTGCATTGGCTTCCTTTATTTTTTTTTTTTGTAAGGCGGGCATTGAACTCCATTTACCATTTATTTTACCTGTTCCATTTCAAAAAGCCAACAACACCAAAAGCAAATTAAGAAACTCACAGAACGACTCGCGATTCTTGGCCGCCAAGTAACCTGACCTGCAGCAAACGCTGTGTGAACGACAACGCCCCACAGCTGCCCGCACGCAGACAGCCATGATAAATGTGACAACAACAGGCCAAGCGGCATCCAGCTGGGCATCCGTCCCAGTCCAATGCATCCCTTTTACCCCCTGCCAGTCATTTCAATTCCATTTGGCCAAAGTTGAGCTGCAGTCATTTTCGCTTAAGTGCAGGCCGAATGCAACGCTTTGCAGACGACTGACCATCTTGAAGTTCTTGTCTCGTCACGCATTTTAGTTTTACGCTTAAGCGACACTAGCTGAATTCGTTTAAGTGGTGATACGTGTGCCTTAAAGTATTTCCCCTTTCTCTCATCCACTGTAAGCAATAAATTTAGCATGTTTGGCATTTAAGGCAAGAATTGAAATAACGTGATAAAAGATGAAACTCTGCTTTTATTTTATTTCATGTGCAGTTTTGTATTAAATTTGTTCTCTGAATCTCAGACTCCTTGAATAAACACAAATTGTGTAAAAAGGCTGTTCAAAATTGACTACATAACAGAGAAAAATTCATAATAACAAACAATTTTGTAGGGTTGTCGAAATATTGATATCGAATAAAATGTAGGAAGGTAGGTTTCCTAAGGGCATTCTCATAGATTTTAGTTATATCAGTTATCCAAGAGAATGCCTTCAAATAACCTACCTTTTTGTGGCCAAAACTAACAAAAATACTCTCCAAAAATGTATTCAACAAGTATTCGATATCGATATTTCGACTTCATTACAATTTTGATGTCAAAAGTACAATAAGACGGAATATTATTCTGAAATATATTCGGAAATCAAGCAAGCAGTCATTGTTAGTTTTTGCTGTAAGCATGAATTCTCGACTTCCTCAATAGATCTGAATAAAAAATAAGTCTTGCATCGAATAGACTTCAAGTAACCCGAAATTCAACGAGGTTCGCTCTAACTCACTCAAAACCCGTTACTCTGAAAAATTTTTTCCTTAGGGTACCATCCTTTGAAAAGTATGCAACATTTTTTTAGTAGCTGTACCGGGGCTTGTTCACTTTTCTCATCACTTGAGAACCGTTCATCCGTCTTTACTTTCTGGCAAATCGATTCATCATTGCTAATTACTAAGAAGGTAGATATTCAATCTTAAAAAATATTAGGGATATAACGTTTTTTAATTGCGGGGGCGAGGGGGTGGTAAAACTTGCAAACAAACTTGATCTGCGTGCAAATATAAAAAAAATTTGTTCCATACATGTCAAACCTTTAGACTTTTACCCATGGATCTGAGATCGACGCGTTTTGATTGGATGCATGAATAGACTCGAACTGAAGAATATATATTCTTAAAATGATGCTTAAAGGTATCAAATTCTTGAATTGATCTTGGTTGATTGTAAACAAGGCAAAAAAACAATTATACGTTTTTGACTTTCAAGAATTCCGCTATTGGAATCGAGCTCAATTCATTCTCAATTTGGTTCTTATAGGCAAGGGAAGTGAGGGGAAGCAAACTTTGAGAGAAGAGCGTTGGACGCGCTCTCACAGAAAGAGCCGTCGTCCTTTTCTCTCGAATTGAATTCACTTGGGATTGAGCAGTCAGTTTCAGCTGCTCAAACAATTCCGAGTTTCCGAGTTTGTTATACCTGACCTTAGGTAAAATTATTACCTTTTATAAATCATTATAAAATTCAACTGCAAAATGCTAACGCTTATACGAAAATCGACTCAAAATTTAGAACCGGCCCGTAGGGCTTTAAAGATCGATTTAAAATAAGGACAAATGTGTTTCCCCTGGAATTGCATATCCTTTTACAATATCGACTAGAGCGCGCTTATTGAATATTAAGTTACACCCACTTTTATTTTTTGGCAGCATTTCGTTAGCTTTGATTGCCACAATCAAAGGATGTCGTTCGCCTTGCTTGTGTTGCAAATCAGTCGCATACAACATCCATAACAAAGTAATCAATGATAGCTGTGGCTGTGGCCTGAGACGTATGTGGAAAGAAAGATGTAACTAAGTTCTTGTGGCTTCAAAATTTTGTTGGCCAACATGGCAAGCAGGCAGCTAACCAACCAAGGAACTTCAAGGAAATTCAACAAGCAACGGGGACACCATTGCGATTTTCCCCATCTAAATCCTTTTTGCCATACGAGATTCTCTGTGGGTGTTTCTTATGCAGTGAGTGCACTTCGCCAATACCAATAACAACAACAAAGTCCATCGTTGCTGTGGCTGAAAGTTTAGCAAAAAAACTTATTCCAACCCAAAAGTCTGCTCTAGTTATCAGGCTTAGATTTGCTTTGCTCAATTCGACTGGGCCGAAGATTGCAGATGTCTTTTTGTTGTTGTTGCAATTATTGAATACAAATACAAAAAGTCAAATGGAAAACTTTTTTGTTGTGTTTTTGGCTGCTTCGGTTCTGGTATTTATTTATATTTTCTCTGTAGATAGCGCTTGCGTTTTGTGAAAAACTCACACATCTTATGTTGGACTGGGTGGAGGAAGAAACTCTGTTAAAGGGGTATCACCCTTTGTATTCCCCAACTCCCAAAGTTTGCCATAACAGAAATTTAATTGAGTTGATTTCGAAGTAAAGGTGAGTGGAGAAATAAATATTCTAAGTTCCTCCCCAAAGCAAAACTTTTTAAAGCAGAGGTCTGCAATTAGAGCAGAGAATTTGAGTCTCTATAAGAAAAATCTTTAATTAGCTAAAAAGATTTCAATGTGCTGAGCAGATCCATCCAGTTTTCTGTATATGCTTTCAACTACTCTGCTGTCTTTGCCGACCCGTGTTTTGAAGTCTTTTAGGCCTCTACATTTCTTATCTAAATATTTCTTTAAGAATTAAAATTTCAAAATTTACAGAGCAGTTTTCCACCTTCCCTTGACTACGCCCATGAATCCTGTCATCAAGTCAAACCAGACAACGCCTTAAATTATGCTTTGCTTTTCTTTCGTTCCTTCTTATTTTGCACGCCACATTCTCATAAAAATTAGAGCCTGAGCTGGTTCGAACCTCAAGTGCATGTTGCATGCAACATTGCTATTTATGAACTCCACGAGGACGCCTTCGCTTGCCTTGTGTGCATGTGTATGCACTCGACATGCTCCGCAAAAACATGCTCCCATAAATCGCAACAGATAAATTTTGTTTTCGGATTTCGCTTTGCTTTCGCTGAGTTTGGTCCCTGTTCTGTCCTATACACACTTACACTTACCCTTTTGACCGGTCACAAATAAAACATATTATTATTTGTACACTAGCAAAGGGTATTACGGTTAAGTCAATGTAAGCCGATGATGGTATTTTTTAAGGCGACCTTGCTGTATTTCAATCTCAATTTTCTTATCTTAATCTGATAGACTCAGAGAACCAATCTTGATTTTTTGCTTAAAAAAAGTAGAAACGTTCTTTTTAATACGAAGTTTATTAATCAAAGGACTAATATGGCGTCTTGGTGGACTCATACGTTTAAATAATTTGTTTTCAAGTGCGAATTATTCGATTTGGGAACCTTACCATTTTTGCTGATCCTTCAGGTGCAAACATTTATTTGGTTTTATATGATGGATAGTTTCTATGTTGGAAATCGGTGTCTCAAGCCTTATAAAGTTTCCACAAATATTTTAGAACTTTAAAACACCAAAAAATGAATTTTTTTATTTATATGAAGAATGTGCATTTCAGAGCAGCATAACCACTCTTCAGTTATAATCAGGGATGCAAACCGGTTCTGAACCGAACCGAACCGCTTTTTTTGCTCGTGAACCGAACCGTAAACCGAACCAGTGTGTTTTCAAAAATGCTGAACCGAACCAAAAACCGAAAAAATAAAATGGTTCGGTTCGGTTCGCTTTAGCTAGGTATTGAGTCATTGGCGAATAGGGAGCAAAATCAGCAATTAGTTTTAAAATATTACGAAAATACTTGGAAAAGCAGAGTTGTTGTAAAAAAAAGCTAAGAACATCAACCCTATTAAATTTGCTAATGACCCAAAATTGTAAAAAGCCGTCTTGATTCTATTATCCGTTGGGGATCAACTTACTTAATACTCGAACGTTCACTTTTATCTTTACTTGAGATTGGCAAAATTAAGGTTGAAAAAGGGGAGAACGACATAGCTCAGTAATTCTCAACTCAAAAAGAGCTCCGCCTATTTTTGAATTCGATTTCTTGATTCCTGGAATCAAACCTGCTATCGAAGAAGGAAACAAGGTAGCTAAGTTTTATTTAATGTTATACAAAAATTCAAAACGCTAAAGATAACATAACGGATATTCATTCAATTCCATAAAAATTTAAATTTAAAATCTGTTATTATTCTTGCAATGTTTTGAAAACCACATAAACATCATAATAAAATAATCAAATAGAAATGTAAATCCTCTTTGAGTTTACCATTAAAATGAAATGTTTATTATATAATAGGTGTGTTCCACAAACGGAAGTGGATTTCATGCACTTATGGATTTGAATTAGAATTGCTTAAGTTTATATGTCAGAGATTACTTGATCAGGTCAAAAGAAAATTGTAATATTATTTGACGCTTTCAGTAGTCGATTAAACCGTCAGTTTCAACGCAATATCAGTGACCAAAGAGTGAAATGAAATCATGATATGTAAAGTTGTAGGATTTCAAAACGAAATGAGATCGTTTATAGGGAAATTGTTGTCGAAATTTTGAACATACCCGATTAACTGAAAACCTAAGTCTTTGTTAATGAATAATCTGTATAATTGTATCTAAAACAAGATTCTTTAGTTATTAAAATGAATAAAAGAGCGAACCGAACCGAAGCGAACCATAACAGCGGTTCAGTAAAAAAACCATGCAATGAACCGAACTGGCGGTTCAAAAACTGTGTGAACCATCGAACCGAACCAGTCCTTATTTCCGAGTGGTTTGCATCCCTGGTTATAATTTAATTTAAATTTTAACTTTTTTCCTCGCCCGCTCACCACTCTTTGCCACCCTCCTTTCCATCTTCCACCGCTCTCTCTTTGCCCTCCCCTCTCACAGAGAGCCATGGCATATTTGTAATACACACATACCTAATATGTGTGAGTGAGATACCTCTCATGTTCACTCTCTCTCGCGCTCTTAGCAAAACAGCTTAGTCCAAAATAGTATCGACTCACTGCTCCATTACTATTCCTTGGCTTCTGATAATATGTATGTACATTTTTTTGACTACTTTAGCTTTGTAAAATTTCAACTTCTATTTTAAAACTTAAAAAAGGGAATTATAAATTATAATTTGGTAATTTCGCCCAGAGAAGTTTGTAACGCATAGAAGGAATCATCTCCGACCACATAAAGTATATATATCAGCATGACGAGCTGAGTCGATTGAGCTTTTTCCCCCTTTGTCTGTTTTTTTCTACGCGAACTTGTCCCTCAGTTTTGGAGCTATCGAGCTAAAACTTTGCACAGAGTCTTCTTTTTACTGCACGCTGCAAATATGTCGGAACCGACCGGATCGGATGACTACTTCTTGTAGCTGCCATACAAATGTTCGTTCGGAAAATGGGTTTTAGTGAGAAAAACTGGTTTGTTCTCAATATTATCGCTCTCAAACACGGTCATGGGTAATATGTAATGTTTTTAAGCTGATTTGCGAAGTTTGGTCGAAGTCGCTAACCCTTGTAACAAGCTATTTCAAGTGTATCAAAACTTCGGTACAGACGAAGTTAGCTATGCTTTTCTCGTTTTTAAATACGGTCAACATATTTTTATAGCTATCCATGTGTTTAGTATGTGCCATAAGACTTAATAAATTGAATGAGGCTATTCGCTATTGGTTTTTTTTTTGTTTTGTTTTTTTTTTACAAAAAAAACACACACGCAACAGATACACGCACACAGCACATCCTGTCATTCAGAGGGTCGTTGACTCTCTCACTCTCTCTCGCGCTCTTAGCAAAACAGCTTAAGCGTAGTATAAACTTCCACCAAAGACTTGCCAAAACAAAAATACCAAAAGTGACAATTCTTTTGTTTTGGGACAGTGTGACCAGATTGTAAGATGTATTCATGTAATATAGTCGCATTGCGTAGAGCGTTGTTTTTGGTTTAATTTAAAATTAACAGTTTCACATTTAATAAATACAAAGGATTAACATGCGTTCTTCACTGCCCACCGCTGCCTACGGGGCCTGATGAGCAGATATGACAATTTGGTAATGATTAAATTCATAATTATTACCCAGTTTAAATTTGGTTGAAGTCTCACGGTGTTTTGTAGCTTCCTTTGAAAATAGCGCTCAATCATTGATGGGAAAATTACGCAAATTTGTGTATCGACAATGTGCGATACCTCTTGAAATATTAAAATTTATTATTCAGGAGCTATCGATAACAATACATAAAATACGGATCTAGTATTTTATCGGTATTTAATTGAGGCCTTTTTGTTGGAAGTGTGTACTGCCACCAAAGAGACTGCCATAGGGCTTTGGCACAAAAATTTTTGTGAGTTTTTTTTATATGGAGTTTTTTGTTTTGGCAAGTATTTGGTGCAAGTGTATACTACGCTTTAGCATGGCATATGTCCCATACAAAGTTTCTTTGGCGTTTTTACGTATTTCGCAGGAAATTTTTCCAAATTTTCTTTCTTAGTGCGTGGCTGCATAACTAAACAAAGGTCTATGCCAAATCTTAGATCTATAGCATAAGCAGTTTTGGCTGTGGGTTATATTATAGATAACAGAAATGTGCCAAATAATTCGAAATGTCGGAAAAATGGATCCTATCTTGCTTTTATGTGCTCACTGAATTAAATAGTCAAATGTTCTGTGTGCGCGGCACTGCTTCAAAGTGGCAGTCTGTAATTTTCTACTGAATTGAATATATTCCACGGTTGACCTGTTCTAACTAAATTTAACCAAATTTTGTGGTTAAAAACGCTCCAACCCATAATCGTGGGTTGAACGTACAGTCAGGTGCAGTAAAAGCGGAGTAACAAATAACGAATTGATTACTTATTACAGTAGATTTCAACCGAAAATGACGGTTGAAGTGCTCCAACGATAGGTTACAGTAAACTCACCTGGTATTTACCACTGAGAAACATCGAATTATTATAGGAAAATGTAACTTACTCTGGGGGTAGATTTGTGACGACTTTTTTACCTTTTTCAAATGAACTAGAACCATCTATCCGTAAAGCTATCGGGAACAAACTTTGCACGATTTGTCGGAACCGGTCGGATCAGAAGACTATAGCCGTTTATCTGTTTGTATTCTATCTCCCCCGTCAGGTTTAAACTTTGCACGAAGTCAAATACACTTCACAAATACGGATCGGTTTTACTCTTTTTCATAATTCCACCAAGCTTAATAGAAATTGGACAATCATATAGTTATCAGAACGATAGGGTGGAGCTAGGGCTTAACATCGCAATCTATAAAATGTTATATTCGTATCGATTTTTTTGTTAGACTATTTGCGATATTTCACTATGATATAGTGTTAAAATCTACATTTTAAGCGAGATTGTAGAAAAATAACTTCACGGAATCCGTTCAATAAAATTGCTTACTTGATTACTTGTTTTTCGTCTATTAATAATAAAGCTTGGTCCCGGATCAGCAAACCCACGGGTTTAAAACTGTGCCTTCTTAAAGGTTTCGTGATACCTTCGCAATTATTTTTGTAAGCGCCTTTATGATCGACTAAAACGAGCACTACGAATGGTTCTTCAAAATCCTATGAATCCTATGGGCTTTAGGAAAAAAATATTTATTAATATATCAATGAATATTGAGTTTAGATATATTGGAAATTATCGATAAATCGACTGTGAATTCATGCCGCTTGTCAAGGTGAAGCAATTAGAAGATGGAATTTTTCTCACAAATGTTCAGTTCTTGCCCGGTACCGAAACGACAAAGTCAGAAATTCCTAGGTTAATGACAAATATTAGGTTTCATCCAAGCAAACGGATAGAAGTTTCTGTTTTCGGCAACTCCACTAATCCCAAATAGTAGAAAATAGAACCAAAATGGGCCAAAATAGCCTCAGTGTGCTGAAACGGCCACAACCTAACCCAACTCAACCCAACCTAATTAAGTCTTGAGTTCGGTGTTGGTGAGAGTCTATTTAAATATTTTGATAAGAAAAGAATTTCCACTTCTGTCTTTGCCTATAATGACTGTACCTGGAATTTTCCATAACGTTTAGCCTCATAAAACGTTATCAATTTGCATTCTAAGTAAAAGCAAGAAAAGTGCACTCAAATTAGTTTGCCGTTCTCATCACTCTTCAAAAACTTAAACTTTGTGGCTGCTTTTGCATAAATTTTTTTAAATCCAGCTGTTAGTGTATGCAGCTCTTCTTTCTTGCAATGTTTACTCCAAGTTTAAATTGTTTTCGTGCTCCTTGATCATCCAGCCAGAGGCAAGGGTTGTCCATTTTATTTATGTCAAACCCTGTCTGCGCCTCGTTTGGTCTCAACGACCTGCTTGGGCTGTGGTGCATACATACTTACATACCATATATATCTTGGGCCAGCTGTGGGCCGCTTACAATATAAATAATGGGCGGGTGTGCAACAGCAAGAACCCCGCCCCCATCCTGGGTAAGGCACTTTGCATTGTTGCACAACGTTATTTATATTTAATTATTTATAGGCCTGAAAATGCATCAGTATATTTTTTTTTTTTTTCCCCATTCTCTGTATTTGCGTTTAATTTTTTCGCATATAAATGATAAAAATAAATTAAATTCTTAATATGGCCATAATTCCTGTCAAGCGTTAAGTGATTTTTGTATGTCATATTTGCACAAAATGAACTTTTAAAGCCGCTCTCAAGGTTCAGTTCAGAAATTATGTCATGAGTTCTGCGGCAGTGACAACAATCTGATCACGTGATCACGTTGTTTCCTTGTTGTTAATGCTAATATTTAAAGAGTTTGTAAGCCACTCCAACTAAATATTAAAACAGCTGCCACTGCAGGGGGAGTAACCAAAACTGGTAAACAAAAATATTGAAAGTAAAATTAAATCCATAATACGATGTTTCATTTGAATGAACTCTGTCAATGTTTGCTTCAATATCCATTTGAATAAATAAGCACGAGGTCAGTTTGATTAATCTGTGAATTTTTGAAAACAAAATTTTAGTTTTCAAACCGAATCGTAATCAGGTTCCGGTGGCATTATTTCGGTATTCTCAAGTTTTTTAACCACCATTTAACACTTTAAGCTCAGGGATATTAATAATGATTAAACTGTTTTGTGAAAATACTGTATTGTCCTTTTGATTTTCATGCAAATACTTGTGTAAATTAGAGGGATGCATGACATGATTGCACTCAAAGCAACTCATGAAGCCTTTAAGCTCAAAATGAATTGATTGAGTTTCGACACTCAATCCAATGACTTTTAATGAACTTTAATGAACATTCAATAGCTGAGTGCCCGAATTGAATAAAATTAAAAAAAATATGAAAGTCGCATATGGTAGGTGAACAAATTTATTCTGCAGCAAAATAAAAGAAATAATTTTAAAAACTTTTATTGTTTTTATAAAACAATATTGGAATGAAAAATAAAAGTTGAAGCAATAGCAGAACGTTTTCAGTTATTAAATTTCTTGCAGGTATAAAATAAAAATTTTCAAAATAAATCGAAAATACGGGACTTTGCCCCATACTGGGAGACAAAAGTAGACAATATTCAGTTCAATGTGGTAACTGGAAAACTGAAAATTGGATTATTTTATTATATGGCAAATGTTTCTTCGGTTATAGGTACCACACACAATCACAGGTAGAGTGGCACATCTAATGCCTGCATATAATATAATTTCAATCTCATGATCAAGAGGTGCGGGAGTGCTCTACAAGTAGTGCCAACCACAACAACTACATACGTACACAGAAAAAATAAGATCCATATCAATTTAATATGGTCTGGTTAATTTGATATTTAAACAAATATAAATTTTTTCATATCATTTCTAAACTATAAAGTTTCATTTTAACCGTAAATAATATCATTTTGTCAAATGATTTTAGAAAAGAGTAAATTAATATTTCTTAATTTCCGAAGTTCGCACAAGAGGAAAGGGATGTATAGAAAATGCAAAGAGAAAAGAGACAAATAGAGTTTGCAAATTATAACTTATCAACGTAAGAATTTAGGCTCTCTGTCATTGCCCACACGCTAGCCAATGCGGCGTGAAAGTTCCGTCGATTCCCAGTAACGGCGGGGTCAGACTTAAATTCTTCTTTTCCTGTTTCTATAAAACAATAAATAATAGTACTTAGAAAAAAAAAAATAGAGAAGCTAACTTCGGCGCGCCGAAGTTTATATACCTGGAGCATGATATATTCCTGCCAGTTTTATATGGCGCTTACGTATATTCTCCGATTTTGATCAAATTATTTGAATAGATAATGCATCACTGGCGTTCTCTCCCGACAAATTTTTTTCTTTATTTTTTTTTTTTTTTTTTTTTGGCTATAGTCATCCGATTTGGATCAAGCTTCACAGAATCATGTAATAGTATATAATATTGACCAGTAACGAGTTTGGGAGCGATAGCATTGAAAACAAAAAAGTTTTTCATACTAAAACTTTTTTCTGACCTATCTTTTGTATGGCAGCTATACTATATAGTTGCCCGATTTGCATAAAACTTGCTGAAATTATGTGGAAGCATAGAAAACTTAAAAATACGAGGGTTGGGAGCGATAGCATTGAAAACAAAAAAGTTTTCTCACTAAAACTACTTTTCAACCGATCGTTCCTATGGCAGCTATATGCTATAGTCATCCGATCCGGCCGGTTCCGACAAATGTGCAGCGTATTTGTACCAAAAGACTTCGTGCAAAGTTTGGTTACGATTGCTTTAAAACTGAGGGAGGAGATAGCATAGAAACAGACGGACGGACAGACGGACGGACAGACGGACATGGCTATATCAACTCAGCTCGTCATGCTGATCAAGAATATATATACTTTATGTGGTCGGAGATGCTTCCTTCTGTGCGTTACAAACATCCGGACAATTTCAATATACCCTCTCCAAGGGTATAAAAACATCTTAGTAGTAGAATTGAATTTACTACCTGCTATTTATTATTAATTTTGTTGTGTGTAATAATGATATTATAAAATATCAATTTGATCTTAAAATTTCATTTTAAAGTGATCGAAAACTTTACTTTGATATTTTCGAACAAGTCAATTTCAAGTTTGTCATTTCTGTTTTTTATTGATACTGTATCCAACTCCACGCCGAACGGAACAAACGTGTAAAACAATTGCCCCTGAAGATGGTTGCCGAGGAGCAACCGACATACACATCTGTGCGTTTTACTTGACCTCGAGCCTGCAATACTCAAATTCTACAATTTTACAAAACTAGAAAAAATTTTGTCTTTGCGACAGATTTCTTTGGTTACGCTTAAGTCTTTGCATATTGTATAAGAACAGTCAGCCGCTTTAACCATTTGCCGTAGCAGCAGGTGGGATGCTGAGAGGGTTCAGCTAGTGTATGAGTATATTTGTGAGAGAAAAAAAGGAATAAGTGTAGCTAGCACTCGCGAGTCTTTGATGTGAAACATGATGCTTAGTCTAAGAGCTTATTTTCAAATCTATATATAAGGTTGTTAAAAATCTTCCTAATGCTAAAGCAAACATCGTTACTTAAAATACTAGCACTAGTCACAAAAACACAAGAAATTTTAACACACAGACTGTATTTGGACCTAACTTAATATTAACATTTTAACAATTGAATTCAGATTAAAAATTCTAAATATACATCATTATGGATTTATTGTTATTAATATTTAATTAAATATGATTAGAGCTATATTGAATTTGTAAAATAAGTTGTTATGGCTTGTTTAAAAGCGGTACGCACAATTGTTTTTATATTGTGCGGTATCATATTCCAAAGTCGAACGGCGCATGCAAAATGGTTATCACAACAAGAGAGCCTATTCGGACTGTAATAAGATTATTTGTTCTTCTAGAGCCTGCAAAGCTTAACAATTCGTAGAATAAGTTGGTTCTCTGGATTTGTTATAATAATTTTGTGAATTGCTATTACTGTTCTTAATTTAATCCAGGAGTCCGATCTAATTCAAAGATTTGTGCTGCGTATGCCGAGATATGGTCCGTAGGCTTCTTGTTAAATACAAATCTGGCAATATTATTAAAAGCAACGTTGAGTTTTTCCTACTATCAGCATCACACTTTCCAAAAACTTCAATCCCGTAGAACAACGCTGGAGTTAAGTATGCTTTTTAATATGAGCTTTGTCCTTATTGGCATGAAGCTACGAATGTGTTGAAGTTGACGGAGTTGACAGTAAGTTTTGCCGATTGCGCAGTGATCTTGATCGTTCCATGAAAGTTTGTAATTAAAAATTATACCTAAGTTCTTAGCACGATCTACATATTTAATGAAAATTATTTATTTTGAAGTTTTGGCAAGTTGCTAGTGTTAAACTTATTTTAAAAATGACCATGCATTTAGACTTGGACGAGGTTGATGTGAAGTCCATTTTTCTAGCCCATTCATAATAATTCTAGTTCACTATTAAACACATTTATACATTCAGGTACTTCACTAACGGGACAACTCATAGTTGTAGATCGTCAGCATACAATTGGACATTACATTTGGACAGTACATTTGGTAAGTCATTTACATAGATTGAAAATAATAATGGCCCAAGGACAGAGCCTTGAGGAACCCACGATTAATTTCTAAGAATGTCGAAGTCTGCGAAAGAGGTTACCACTGTGACTGCGGCCGGTTAGGTATGTTTTATTAATTTCTTTGCTGAGGTGGAAAAATTATAAAGCATTTCAAGTTTGTTATAAAAATTACGTGATCTACAGTATCCAAATGCCTTGCTACAGTCAGAAGAGTTAGAAAAGTAAAATGGCTTTTGTCAACTTCTCTTCGAATATCTTCTTACTTCCAGAATTGCCGTAGTACAGCTACGCGACTTACAAAAAACCATGCTGCTTATCATTCAGTAGTTTGTTTACCGAAAAAAAAAACTGCTTATTTGGGTGTAAATCAGTTATCGAATGATTTTGAGATAAATGGTAGGATAGAAATTGGCTATACTCGTTACATGCTTTGGGAATGGGCAAGATTTTGGCAACTTTCCACATACTTGGAAACGTTGAGGTCGTAATTGCAGTGTTGAAAATGTGCGTTAGATATTTTAGAATTTTGGGCTTAATCACAGAACTTTGGATCAATGTTATCGAGGCCAGAAGCATTTGATTTTATTGCACAAAAGATAGACTCTAGGACATCACCCCTGACTGACACAAGAAAAAACTAAAACATTTATTACAATTATTATAAGGGTGCAGAATTAAGGTATGAGTTTGAAACACTTCAGGTACTGGAGGATGTGATTGCACGAAGGTCTGATTAAGTTCATTAACTTCTATATTTTCTGCCATTTCGGGTCGTTGTTTTCCCACCCCGAAATTGCGTACATGTCGTTCAGAACTGTCTCGTGTGTAGGTTATTGAATTTTTCAAAAAGAATGCCCAATAGATGACTTGCATAGTCTATTGACATCCGCTCACAAAGTTAACAAATGACTGGTGCAATTCTGGAGTCCTGTACCTTTTCCATCTATTGTAAGCCTCATCTCATGTAGAATATGCCTTTTTATATTTTCATTCATCCATGGTTTCAGCCGTGGTCTATATTTAACACATTTGAGTGGAACATATGTTGTTGTAGAGGTAATCAAAGTTCAGTTGGAATTGGTTCAATTGCTCCTCTACATGGGAGAGCAGTATATGATGTCCCAATTACATAGATTGTAGTCATATTCGAGAGCAATATAGTCAATGTTTTTATAGTCATGATATTCAAGGTATGATCGTCCGGTTCAATAACTAATTTGTAGGTAAGAAATATTAGGTCATGCTTGAGAACTTATATATAAGGTTGTCAAAAAGTCTTGCGGTATTTTTATTGAATTTTCAATTGTTCATAAAATTGGTTATAATAATGCGATTTAAGTCAAATATGCGCCGTTTTGTTCGATGACGAGTTCCCAACGAGATGCCAACTTCATAATGCCCCTCTTATAGAAGCTCGCTTCCCTATTGGCAAAAAAACTCGGAGAGCCAATTTTCACAGGACTCTCTTGTGGCCAACTTCCGACTACCAAGCTCGTTCGCCATGGACAGAAATAGGTGGTAATCACTTGGTGCGAGATCGGACTATACGGTGGATGCAAAAGAACCTCCCATCGAGCTCCCGGAGCTTCTGGCGCGTCACCAAAGATGTGTGTGGCCTGGCGTTGTCCTGATGGAAGACAATTCGGCCTCTGTTGATCAAAGATGGCCTCTTCTGCATGAGTGCTGCATTCAAGCGGTCCAGTTGTTGGCAGTACAGGTCCGAATTGAGCGTTTGGCCATAGGGGAGCAGCTCATAGTGGATGATTCCCTGCCAATCCCACCAAAACACAGAAGAACCTTCCTGGCCGTCAATCCGGGCTTGGCCACCGTCTGGGCAGCTTCACCGCTTTTCGACCACGACCGTTTGCGCTTCACGTTGTCGTAAGTGACCCACTTTTCATCGCCAGTCACCATCCGCTTCAAAAACGGGTCGATTTTGTTGCGATTCAGAAGCGATTCGCATGCATCCATACCAAAAATGTTTAAAAAAATTTTTTACGGGTCAAAAATGTTTTGCGTCAAGTCGTGTAGCACCCATACATCGAGCTTCTTTTGGATCCCAATTCAAATGGTTTATAACGGTTTGATGACTCATGCCCAGCTCTTGGCCGATGGGCTGCGGCAGCTACTATTTTTTTTTCGTTTTTTTTGTGCCGGTCTCTTTCGATCAATTCAGCGATTTTATCGCAATTATCGACGACAGGCCTTCCGAACCGTGGCGCATCTTCGATCACCTCACGCCAGAACGAAAACGTTGAAACCATCGTTGTGCGGTGGAAATGGAAACTGTATCGGGTCCCATAAACGCACAAATTTTATTGGCAGCATGAGATGCATTTTTGCCTTTATCGTGGCAGTACTGTAAAATATGCCGTATTTT